>QRFB01000279.1:49355-104476 GCA_008931105.1 Oenanthe javanica
GACCTGCTACCTTGAACAACATCTACTGATGCATTAGATATTGGGCCTGTCCAGAGATGCTGCAACATGTCTCTGGCTTGCAGTCTTCCAAATTCGATATCTGCAATTATGGTAAAGTAAAGATTACAGTATATGAAGAAAACAATAATAACTAATGCATTAAAGTAATAGTATTTTAAGTTGAAATGAACAAAACTATCAAATCGAAAAGTACCTGCATACTTGTAATTCCATACAAGTGAAGTCTCACGAAGTTCGAGATGCGATCGAGGAGTTCTCTCGGTGAAATACTCAAAGACATGCTACAAAGTTGTCAAATTAACACAATTTTTAGATTTAGAATTTAGTGCAATTTAGATATAGGGTCTTTTTTACATACTTTTACACTGTCAACCCATTCCATATTTAAATGCTCTGGCATTGTTGTCATCCACTCTCCCTTGGTAGCTCGTAAAAACATACCATTCTCTGCTGCCAACCACATGTTGTACTCACCAAAGTTCTGTGAAAGGACTTAGTCCAGTCAAAATAGAAAATAGTAAGGAAAAAATGAAAACATTACAGAGATGGTTAGCGGAAGTACTTCATCTAATATGTTTCTATCACTTCCACTAAGGACAACAACAGTTGTCTTTGGGTCGTTGCAAAGTTCCAATAAGGGCTCTTTTAAATCTGGATGCAATTTTAGCTCCATTGTTCTTATTTGATCTCCACCTCTTCTCCCGGGGGTATCAACTGGTTCAGTCAAGGTAGCATTGAATCCCTGTAGAGGTTAACACACCAAACCAATTAGAGAGTCTATCTACAATAGAGTAAGAACTTTTATAAGTTATTCGAAGACAGAAGGATGCTAATATACTATTTTTAGAGAACAGATATGAGATCAGATTTCCTACGCAATGCACTATATGAAGTTAATAGCGTAATCGAAGTCACAAACAACGGAGAAGTAATATATACCAGTATGAGTAAACGATTACTGGACCGCAGATAGTGCTCTCTTGCATCTTTTACTGGAAGTACTGGTGGCACTTCTCTTATTCTTTGCTGAGCTTCCACTACAGTATCATTTAGTTCACTACAAAACACACCAGAGACGATAACATTAGTTGCAGTCGACTTACAATTCAAATTTTTTTAATTCAATTATTAATAATCATTCAACCACGTGCAGAATGCTAATATATTTTTAAAAAATATACAAACAGTACATTGAGTTGTTGTAAGTACGTTAATGTTAGTTGTTCTCAGTACAGAAACCACATAGCTGTTGTTATTTTATGGCACAGTAAGATGTGTGTCAAGGAACCATATTTGACAACAATATGCTACAAATGCAAATAGCCCACCTGATGTTCTCACATATTACAGAAAATATCCTAAGGACAGAAAGGGAAATAGCAGCAAAGTTGGTTAGAAAAAGTTGTGTAGATATCTTGGAGAGGAAGGAGAGTTAGTGGCTACTATATATACTGGGGGGGAGTGCAGAGAGGATCATGTGATATGTATTGAGTGTCTTTACTTGTGGAGGAAGGTCACCCCTCGAAGAGTGTCCATTTCTATCTATTATAATTTTCTTTTTTTGAGTGCTGGCTTCTTGTTCGTGTTACTGAGTTCCTTCATTGTTCTCTGAAAAATCAGTTAATCTATAGCACACTACAGGATGATGTTAATTTTTTATATTACCTAACAAAAGTTTCAGCCCACTCTTGAGCAGTATGCTGTATAACATGATCAAAGTTATGTTGATGTCGTTTCTCTCTTTCATCCGGTCTCATGTTCAAGGCTTGGCCAATAGAAGAAGCAACTTCTGTGATGTTCCAGGGATTTACAAGGAGTGCTCCAGCACCAAGAGACTGTGCAGCACCTGCAAACTACAATCAAGCAAAAAGAATGAAAAATCTGTAGCCTGTACGAAAAACAACAAAAAAACGCTTACATAGAGAGTTAGATCAAAATTTGGGGAAAGGAAGAAGACGCAAGAAATCAGCAATCATCTAAAATACCTTATAAGTTATAACTAACATAAGAGTATTTCCGGTTCTTGTAATTACAATCGAATTTCTTTTTTGAACAAATGTCATAGATAGTGAATTCATATGAAGGAAAACTTGAAGGATAAACTTTGTTCATGTTCCCACAAAATTATAACATCTCAAAACTTCATCTGTGTTATCTGTCAAATTTTCTTTGATAAAGAGTTAGCTTATCACTATAGATTTGATTTCAAAAACAAAACTAGTAAGAGAATGACATAAATCGTTAAGAACCATCGAAACAAGTTAGAAGGGATGAATAAACAAGGGAACTGTAGCCTCCAGATAAACTGTTCTAAATTTTTTACTATGAAAGATACAAATGACAGAATAAATTCAATATATAATATTATTTAATAGCCTTCGGCATGACAGATATTAATTATCAATTAAAACTTGGAAGTAATTATTTAAAAAAGATGATGTGTATGTATTGGGATAATAAAATATATCATATCATAATTACAACGCCTGTTCTCACACTGCCCACTCTCACAATCGTATAATTTGTATTACATATGCATAAAAACATTATAAATTTGGGCTAAGGATAGATACAGGATACTTACTTCACTCAGAATAAGAACTCCTTTTTTTGACTCTTGGCAGGCCACAAACTCATAGCTGACGAGATTCATTCCATCCCGCAATGATGTGACAAGTGCTACATCTGAGAAATAACATGAACAAACCAAAAAAAAATCAGTTTTTTTATCTCCTAAGATAGATACCACAAAAATTTGTGAATGACATTTGCTATGCATGAATAACATAATTATACGCTGAATATTTGATGATAAAAACTACGATACAGACAAATTAGCAAATGTAGGCCGTTATAGTTACAAAAGTTTCCCTCTTACATCAATTATTTTGAAAACTTCCAAATCTGGAGTCCATAAATTTAGGCATTATTTATACACATTTCGAGCTTCACTGAGAGCTTTCCAATTATTTAATAGTAAACATGATTGAGAAGTTGACACGATAGCTGTCAAACTTCTCATACAAAATAAAAGGAATTAGACATGTTTTATGATGCATGATCAACAATTCCCTTAATCTAGAGTCTAGCCCCGTTAACATATGTCCTCCCTAAACAGAAAGATGGCCACATTAAATGCCACATTGAAAGTACAGAAACAGACGGAACATGGGTCTCCCAGGAATGAGTCAGATTAAGTAATTTTAAATGAATTAAATAAAATTCATAAATGGTAAAGGTCGATAGTGGACAGATTGTTTATCTGAACGGTTACCTAGTAGATCAATGAGAGTGTTACCAAGTGATGCACGGGAGGTTCAGGTCTGCTTGCCAATAACAAGTAATAGAATAAATTATACACACATATATGTATACATACACAACAGAAAACGACTTTGATATCACGTCAAAGTGGAGAAAGAAACAAAACCAAGTGGCTTCTCAGTGGATGCACAACTGTGCAAGCTACTACAAAAGTGCAGATATTATAATCACTGAACTGGAGAAAAAGAAACATACCAGTGACAGCATAGAGTGCACACAATGCATAAAAGTCGAGCGATCGATCCTGCATGAAAAAAGATATACTATAGACCTCGAAAGCATGATGTCATATAAAGTAAAAACTGATACTACAAAGTAGTTGTTGCAAAGAAAGCAAGTACAATGTCCATGATCAGGCTAAATTTTCAACTTTTCAATAAAAGCAGGAATAAAAACTATATAAAAAAAAAATGCTAGCAAAGCCCCAGGATTAGATGACTTCATAACAGACTGCAGGAGCAATTTTTAGATTTCATGTGCTGAAAGTCTGAAACATGTAATCTGAAGTTCTAGCACAAAAATGGTAATCAGTTACAAGCAAAAGCAAGTAATATATGTAAGTTGATTAATTTTCCCAATAACACATAACTGCATATGCAGTATTAAACATAATTTCTTACATAATATTACGTCATACGCCATAATACCTACGCAAATAAGTACGTGAGTGTAAACAAAATATACACAATGGTTACAGTCACCAAAATTGCAAATTAGAAGAATCTGAATATTCAACATATCTGCCTCAGAACTTGAAACTAGTATACAGCATGCTATGGTAAATAAAACATGTATAAACCTACGATGTACATAAAAACATATCTACTTTGAGGAGTCTTGTAGATCAGTGACTAACGCAAAACAAAAGTCTCACTCTCACCAGATGATGTATTGGAACGGCGGTCAAACTTCCGAATCTACCGTTGATGCGCCCAACAATTTCATGAACTTGGCTTGTGAGTTTTTGATCTGTAATTTCACATCAAAGAGGAATTATATATGTCATATTTACTATATTATAATTAGTACAAAACAATAAGAACAATCATGCAAGAAGCATACATTCAGGTACATCTGTCCTTGTTGGCACCGCGATCTGCAGTAAAACAACCTTGTCCCGCCAATATGCATTTTCTTCAAGAAATTTTTCAAATGCCAAAATTTTTTGGGGAATTCCTTTAATCATATCAAGGCGATCAACACCTAACATTACCTATCAATGATATTAACATACTTAGAAAGTTGTTGAATTTTAATTGATCCCCGTCGAGACTCTAGAACAAGAAGATAGGAGTAAATTAAAAAAATGTACTACAACATCTACAAAAACTACTCACTCTTTGCGAGGCTTAGTAAAGCAGAAACCCCTTTTCTTTTAATAACAAGAGGTCGACGGTTCAAGCCTCAATGGAGACATGTGTGCGTGAGTATCTAAATTTCTGCCATGGACCAGAATAGTAATAGTAATAATAACTAATCTCTACTGGGTTCCAGTCACTCTAATTATATTGAGACTAACTAATAGTGATAAAGATCATTGGATATCCTTTTGCTCATAGACAAAGTTTATGACATCTAAGGGAAAAGTACTATAAATTTTCGTAACAAAGCCAAGTACTAAAAATAAAACATGCACCTTTCGCCCCGAAAATCTTTCTTTTAATTCTCTGATGTGTTCTTGCACTTGAGGAAGCTCCAGCGCTCGAATGAACCGATCTGAATCTATCCCAATAGGAAACTGAAATTCAACAATCATATAGAAATTTAGTATGTCGTAGGAGGAGGAACAGGGAGTAACCTAGTGACAGGAAATACTCCCAGTGTGTAACATAGCTAGAGTTTGATCCCCACAAATCCCCACCCCAGTCTGCCTTCCCTCTTGCAAAAGTTTTTATAGGGGAATACGTTATTAGAAGTTTAGAGAATAATATTCAATATGTATGTAAGTTTCGTAGGTTGGAATGGAATAGAGCCAAACTTGGGTGAAATTTAGTCTATAATTTGTTCAAATATATGTATCGTATTTATTTTTTCAATCATTCCTTTCTCCTGCCTGCATCCTTCGCATATCTTATCATCTTTTAAGTACACTCTATCACCAACTTTACTTTCACCTCCTTTCATTTCTGCATTCCTATATTCCATCTTTAGCTTTTCTCACACTTATTTATTCTGTTTCCACTTTCATTCCTTTTCAACCAACCAATCGAAGGCAGCTATAGTATATTATATTCTCCAATGGAAACAATACATTTATTAACGTATGCATACCGCAGCCACACGGGTCAGCCTTCCTTGATCTTCTACACCTTCGGGTGTGCCCTCCAATCCGAGAATACGGGTGCATGCACTAACGAAGTGCCTCGCATAATCATATGTATGAAACCTAGAAGAGAAAGTTATTATTTAGTATTTGCAACTTATTACAAGGAAAAAAAAGTAAGGCATATTTGCCTATTTGGTAATAGCAGGCAGAAAGTTCCAAGGCTACCCAATTTAAGCATAAATATAATTAAAACTGCAAATCAGCTTATTGTACATGTAGAATTAGAGGGAAGGTACGCCTACTACTAGATTAAGGTGACGATCTCAATGAGATCAAACTTTCACAACTATATATAAATATTAGTATCTTGTTACGTCAGTCCTCATTAACTATATGTTGTAAGATTTGTGTCATCAGATGGATACTTGGGAAAGAACTGTTTAATATATCTCAAAACGAGCAAGTGGTTCATGCCTCATTGACTATATGATTACCATGTAAAAAACTTAATGTACATTGCAATGAAAACTTTGAAAGTAATTAAAATATAAATCTTGATATTTAAATTAACAAAAGGCAGGCATCGATTTTTTTCCAAAAACTCTAACCTCCTGACACCAACATGCTTTGACAGACCTAATTCTCGTGCCCTGGACATCTTATCCTATCTTGATAATAGAACATAATAAAGAACTTAAAAAATATCTAAACGTGTAGTCCATCTTAAAGATTCCCTCCAATAAGGTCCTATATAGAAATTTAGCATGAATGAATATAGCAAAAGTATACACAGAATTGTTTTTGGACAAGTGTTGTTCTACATAGAGAGTTTAGTATCACATGTCCAAGCTTAACATATTTATCTTAATTGGATAAAAGAATGTAGGGGGTTCAGATTTATGTGGACATATGCGCAGCATAGCCTTAAGGTGTATAAATAACAATTAGAAATGAACATACTGGGGTTTTTCAATTTTCATATATCAGTAATCACAGTATTATTAGTTGAAGCACAGTCGTGCTAAACTAACAGGCTTACTATTAAAAAGACCTGTAACTATTAGGCTGTTTAGGGCCTACATTTATAGAGCATACATAAATATTATCTGTCAGCATTAAGGCCTAATACAAATTCCTCAATAACTCCTTTTAATTATGTCATTATTCACTTCATTATTTGCATCCCCTCAGCATAGGCAACAATAACGAATTTTTGATCTTACGATGAGCTAAGTTGCAGTTGTGTATCCTTGGATATATAATCAACAATTGACTCATTATGATACTTACCCAACTAAATCGGCGGCAAGAACTGCACGTAACAGTTCTGATCGAGACGGCAGGGTCCTGTGAATTTCAGAAGATGGAAATGGTGTGTGGAGAAACCAACCGACTTTCATTTTGCTGTCATATTCTTTCAGGCATTTAGGTAAGAACATTAGATGGTAGTCATGGCACCACACAACATCACCCTCCTCATAATGCTCGTTCACCACATCAGCAAACATTTGATTTGCTTTCTTATATGCAGCGAACTGAGACTGGAAACTTCTGGTAGTCGCAAGACGATCTTCTTGGGGAAGGCCAATATAATGGAAGAGAGGCCATAAAATATTGTTACAATAGCCATTATAATACTGATGAACAATCTCTTCGTCGAGGAATACAGGTATGCACCTCTGCAGGAGGGGGGAAGGGGTTAGCAACTTAGCATACTTCATGTTAAAAATGCCACTATCAAACTGCCATGTCACATGCCAGAAATGCATGATAATGTACAACATGTTTTGCAGATATAGAATTGAGGATCCAGCTACAAAGACGAAGGAAAAAAGATACTTAAACAACTGAACCTTCTCCGCAAGTGCTTTTGTAAGTGCCTTCTGCCCAGCCTCATCTGGCACATTTACACCTGCCCAGCCTATCCATCTTGCCTCAAATTCCTTCACGCCTTCAAAATTGCAATTACTTCACATCAGGCTTGTTGTTATAGGTGGAATTTAAATGTAGAGAAGAAAATATGCAATTTCAAAAACATTTTCAGGCACGCAGTTGATAACAACGAATAGAAAACAAGCACGAAAATAGAGTTGAGCAATACTCACCCAGAAGAGCACTCACTAAACCACCAGCACTTATCTCCAAAGACCATGATTCCTCTCCTCTCCTAACTGCAGATACCGGAAGCCTATTAGCCACCACCAACAGTCTCTGTCTAAACGGCTCTCCATCCGGCCTTTCAAATCCATCAACAAGTGCATGAGCAGCCAAAGCCCCTTCCAAATACTTTTCTATATAAGAATTTCTTGAGCCATCCGCATTGCTTGAATGACCATCAATATCGGAAAGCTCAGAACTCCTATTCCCACCACCATTAGTCTCATTCGAATAAGAAGCCCTGCTATTCTTTCTCAACTCTCTTTCCCTTAACAACCTCTCTATTCGATTCGACGGAGTAGATGAATTGGTATTATACTTATTCCCAGGCATATAGACTGCTGTCTAAACAACCTCACTATCCGTATATCGAACACACTGTCTCTAGTCTCTACACACACATGATACATATACAGTCAAACACTTAACAACAAACAAAACATCAACTACAAAAACAATCACAACTATCTTATTCAACATAAATACACAATGTAGAAAAATTATAATCACTAGAGCAATAACAAAGGTTATTATTATTATACCAACATCATACAAACACACATATGCATAATCAAAACCTTCACTAAATTTAAAGTATCAATATGAAGAGAAGATTAATAAAGCAGAATAATAAAATTAAATGGATACATAGAACAAGAAAAAAAATTGCAACTAATCGAATCGAATCAATAGTTTAGAGTAGTTTGATACTTACCTCGGGAACAGAGCTTTGTTTATAGTATTAGATATCTATATACTATGATGATGTACATGAAACTCTTGAGTTGATCTATATAGGTATGTATGTATATGTGACAAAGGACTTGCAACCATGCAGGTGACACACAAGTTAGCTGGTCAGATGTACACTCCGCCGTTCCTACATACGTACCCTACAAATTTTATAGATCTCCCAAATGTATTATAAATTTTAAAATCAAATCATCAAATAATCTAATATAAAAATAAAAGTTAATTAATATATTCAAATATATTTGTAAATTGTTAAATATATAAGCACTTTCCACCTTAATTTTGTAATTTATAATTTATAATAAACTATATTTAAAAATAGATTCATATATATTTCTAATATTTATTTATCATTAATTAAGATAATTTGTTTTCATAGGGGATTTTTGTTTGTTAATCGATATAAGCAAACCTAGAAACTTACCAAGTTTAATATATATAGGCTACATGATAATAATATATGTTATGATATAGGCTGCATGATTATCAATACATATTATGTTAAATTCTTTAAAAATGTAACTAAAATGTTTTAATTCAATTAATCAATTTTGAGCGTAAATGGTGTAGGCTCCTAATTATTGTCTAAAGGGTTCTTTTGAAAAATGTGTCATTTTTATTTTTTTTATTTTATATTTTATAAAAGTATGGTTTTCAATTTTCTTTTTAAAAAAAATACGATTTTACAAGTAATGCAAGCAGATGCAACTAAAATCAACATCAAAAGTGCAATCATGAGTAAATTTTATTTTTTTCAAAAAAAACAATTATATTCAGTTACATTTGGTTATAAATCGTATAAAAAATATTACATTTTGTTCGTTTTTAGTTACAAACCGTATTTTTGTAAGAAAATTCAAAAATCGCAAAAAAAGAAAAAAATAAGAAAAATACTATTTTTAATAACTACCCTTGTTTAAAACTGTGAGAAAAAATAAAAAATCATATATTTATTTAATAATTAAAATATTTTTAATATATACGTATATCAAATATAATATAAAAATAATAATATTTTTCAAAAATAATAATAATAAAACTTACAATTACTTTTAAAACAGTTTCACTTTATAAAAAAAATTAAAATTTTTTCAAACAATTTTTTATCAATTTAAAAAAAAAAACATACCTAACAAAAACAATTCCCAACACAGCTTCGTCACGAACCAGAGAAATAATCACGAACCAGAGAAATAGAGAAATAGTCACGTGGCTGGAAAGATCTTACACTTCAATTGCACTCTCCCCTCAATTTGAAGCACATGTTAAAATGCAGCTCAGCAAACCAGGTGTTCTCGGTATCTGCGGTGCGGTTGTTTCCTAAAATTGCAAATCAATTTCGGCATGTGATTTGGTCAAATTTTCAAACCGCAATCACACCGCGTAATTCAAAAATCGTGTAAACAACATCACGAAAATACGGTGCGGTATGGTTTGTGCGGTTTATAAATTTTAAAAATATTTATTTTAAATAAAAATATAAATAATATAAAAATTAAAAATTATTTTAAAATACAGTTCTATAATATGTATAATTTTCAATATACATTAAACCATTAATTGTATAAATATTTTGAATTATATATTAGAAGGTAATAAAATAATAATGAAGATTGAAAAAGTTTATAATCAACTAATCCTAACACGTGTTTTGTAAGAAAAATATATATAGCATTATTAATAAATTTATAATATTAATTCTAGTCTTAATCTATAAATAAATTATCATAACTAATTATAAAGGTAAAATAATATATATATATATATATATATATGATAGTTATATGTAATTATAAATAATATATATATATATATATATATATATAATTGCGGTGCGGTTTGAACTGCATTACCAAAATATTAAACCGCACCGTACCGCGCATTTTTTCAAAATTTGGCGAAAATTAAAAACCATATTTTGCGGTGTGGACATAAACACCCCTAAAGCAAACACATACATCAACAAACATATTTTTATATTACTATTTAAACTATTATATAAGTATATAATAATATTTTTATTTAAATTTTTATAGATATAACAATATATAGGGAAAAAATAAAAAATAAATACCATAATCATGTCTATAATAATGGTAGTATTAACATCTAGTATAGTTTATTAACTTTTCTTGATTATTGAGTAGAACTCAAGTTAAACACTTATAAAATGTGATTTTGTTTTATAAATGAAGAATAATATTTATAATATATTTATAATACTAAAATAATTAATAATTAATTTTCTGTGGACTTTTAAGCTCAATCCAAATCTTAAAAAATAATGTAATGCACGGGTAGTGGGTGCCAACCAAGCTATAATTATTAATCCAAGTGACATGACGATGACGAGTCCCTTTTCCAACCATTTGATTTAGCCGGTTGTTTGATGCGATTCGGGCAAATCTTATTTCATAAATTTTGTTCGATCATGCCGGATGATTGGTGGGTGGGTCCTTAACTTCTCAGGTACATACAATTTTATACGTACTACTACTATACTACCAGTCCCACTGCTATAACTACTAAAACACACACCATACTACTACTATTTATGTTCTGCAGATCCAAGTTTTCAAGTTTATTCTAATCACCAAAACAGCACCATTGCTGCAAGTGTCCAATCTTTTCCCATATGCAATAATATATTTTACCAACAATCTATACTGCGTAAATACAATTTTTAAGAAGACATTGGCGGAATTAAGAATTTTTAAAAAAATTATTTACATGCCATTGATTTTTCGAAACCCACATGAACGGGAAAAATACGTGTAGTTTTTACTTTTACGATTCGTGCATAGTTTTTTTACTGACAACTGACACGAAACATCACCGAACTTCTAAACTATACGCTCAACTTTAAAGCACAGATTTAAGTATATTAACAGTTTAGTTGATCAAATTAGCTAAAGGAACAAGTTTAGTTAACCAATTATTTATTGTTATATAACTTATATAATATGATCAGTCATATGTTCGAACAATGAAGAAACAATTTATATCATGCTCAGCTACCTCCAAATTAAGGCAAATACAAATCACACACACAAATACTCCTAGAAACAATGTTAAAGAGACGACAATTAAGGCAGAGCTTGAATGATTTACCTCACGTACGTCGCACCAAAGAACTCTGAAATGTTTCAACTATTCATTCCTAGCTCGATGAGTGTGTGTGAGAGAGAGAGATGAATATATACAGTACTATACACAGACTGTTGTGACTTTTAACTTGTAAGTAGTGTCCGAATCAGGATCTCAAACATATTCAAAACTCAATTTGTTTTATACAGGCCTAAGATCCCGTTTGGCAGTAGAATAGCAGTTTTTAAGCGAAAATCGATAAAGAAGTGTTGGTAAATTTTAAACGAGTACTTCTCCATTTCTTGGGGGAAAACTGCTTTTTAATTTTTACAAAAAATTATAACATGTTTTCCTATCAAACCTATTAAAAATATTCTTCATTTAAAATATACTTCATTTAAAAAATATTATCAAACAATTATTTGATTTGAATTTTTTCACAATATTTTTTCCATCCACACCTTAAAATTTTTTAAATATTTTTTTGGTAGATATGTAACAAAGAAACGGAACTTTAAAAAAAAAAAGAATAATATTTTTTAAATTAATCTAAATTAATTCATTTTTGGTTCCACTATTAACCACATTTCGCACGGACCAATGTGAAAAACTTCACATATTCATTCTCATCATGTATAAAATTTAAGAAATATATCATTTGTATTTGCTAACCATAAAATATTGTATTTTGAAAAATATTAGATACTAAACATTAGGTATTTGTAAGATACTATTTCAATTTTTGAAATGGAAATATTTATTTCTGTTTTTTTTCCTTTTAAGTTGTACAATAAATTTTTGACTATTTCTTCAAAATCAAAATATTAGAACAAGTCCAACAATATCTTAGTTGGTTATTTATAAATATCACTACCTTTATCCCACCCAATTGTTATTCTTTCGGAGAGAAGGTCCGACAAGCATTTTAAGGTGCATATAAAGGCCCTGTTTGGCAACCCATTTTTTCCGGAAATAAACCCTTATTTCCGGGAAAAAATATGTATGTATGTACTTTTTCTGAAAATAAGTAACTTATTTTTTATTTTGAAGATAATATTTGATTTTAAAATTCTAAAATAAATATTTATCTATAAAAAATATATGAAAATATGTAAAAAAAAATATAAAAAAAATAAGTTACTTATTTTAAGTTTAAGAAACCACAAACGGCCCCAAAGTATAGTTCCGTAACTTATTTTTAATTTTTTTTCCTGAATAAAAATTTAAACATTAAATTTTTTTTTCAGAAAAAAAATTTAAAAATAAGTTACAGAACTATACTTTATATGCACCTTAAAATGCGTGTCGGACCTTCTCTCCGAAAGGATAACAATTGGGTGGGACGGAGGGAGTATAAAATAATAAATTTTAGTGATTTAGATAACCAACAAGACATGTGAACTTCAACAATAATCTCTATATTCATTATCAATTATTATAATAATAATAAATTTGAATCTTACTATTATTTAAAAAGAGGAAAAGGAAAAAAAGAAAGAGAGAAGTTAAAAAAATGGAGGGAAAATCAGGGAAGAAGCTAACAAATGTTCATAGAGGGGGTCAAATTTTTTTCCCGTCAATATTTTTAAATATTCAATTTAACAAATACGCAAAAATACTAGTACAAAATTTATAATAAACCTCTACGTTTTTTAAATCACGAAACTCGTCTATAATTGAATTCGTACTAAAAATTTTAGCTATTTCTCTTTCGATATAAATTAGCATACAATTTCTCTATTTTAATGAAAAAAATTTAATGAACTAAAATTTCTATTTTATAGGGGTCACTTTTTTATAGGGATCAAAATTTTTCTACAGGGACAAAGTATTATGTTTATTTAAATATATAGATTAAAATACATTTTTTTTTAAATTATAACATACATATACCAATATTACGACAACCTTAGGGGGCATGATCACCTCTAGCCCCTATGAAACCTCGTTAAAAGATTATTTAATTCATAGAAATGAAATATGTAATGACTAATGATTATCTAAAAGTTGAATAATTTTACATAACCACTACAACATGATAGATTGAAATGACATTATTTATATTTTAGTTTAAGACATCAAATAGATGACAGGTTGTACATCTTAAAAATTGATTTACACCCTGTAAAGGAGGTCAGAATCTTCGTGGCTTTGAAAAGCACGTTGACCAATGTCAAATAATGATACAATTTTGTGTTTAATAAGTTTGTAAAAAAATTATTCAATACCCGAAATGCTAAAGCGTACTAAAAATCATTTGGAATGTGCTTCATTAATGTAACCTTAAATGTTATGGTTTAATTGTGTAATCTGGATCTCTTTTCAAAGAAGGTGTGCCACAACTCGGACTAACATCCAATTATTCCCATTTGAATTATCTAATTCAGTTTCAACAATGCACTTTTTGAAAAGGGATTCTTACAATTACTTCAAATGTCGATCCACTCTCGAAGGCACAGAGAACCTGTCTATATATATAAAGGGTGTTTGGCAAAATTTATTTTTAAAATATAAGTGCTTATTTCTAAAAAAACACATAGTTATATTCTTTTTTCTAGAAATAAATACTTAGTTCTGTAAAATAAACTAAGGACTAAATTTATTTTTAAAAACTAAATACTTACAGAAATAGTATACTTTAATATAATATTTTTTGGAAATATATACTTATTTAAGGAAAAATATATTTAATCAAACGAACCCTAATTGGAATATGGCAAGGAATGGTATATTTTTCGAAGATATAAGGAAAAGTATTTATTTTGAGAGTATATTCTGAAGATTCTAAATGATTTTGCAAATTCAATGGTCTCAAATCTCAATACAATTAATTTTCAAAATTTAGGGGTTATTTGGTTCAAGAGTTTCTACAATGAGGTATGAGTTTTTATTTCAATTTTTTTAAATCTCAACTTCATATCTCAAACCCATAGAAAGGTTTTTGATATCCAATAAGAAGTAGCTATGAGCGGAGGGTATCAGTATCAACTTTAATATTATTATTTTATTATTGATAATTAAATTATTAATAATTTAAAAATAACAATATATAAAAGTAAACATTATTAATAATCAAAAAATAATAACATATACAATCAAACATTATTAATAATAAAATATTATATTTATATAAAAAATTAAATTAATTTAATTGTTAATTCACTAATACTTTAAATTAAATAATTTAATTTCATAACTAAACCAAACATATGATATCAATAATAAAATTTCATCTCATATCATCATAACCTTATTCCTCATAACACCGCATGAACCAAAATATCCTTTAATGTTGACAAAAAAATATTTTCCTAATTTTGAAATGTATTTCAAGGATTGTTATTTTTTTTTATTCTTTACACATTTTTTTGACATCTTATTCTTTACACATTTAAGAACAAATCCAATACTAAATGCTAATTTTTTTATTGCTATTGTTATAATTTGGCACAAAAAAATGTTTTTTGGTGTTAAAATAGAACTTCAAATTTAGCAACCAAATAATTCCAAATTTAACTAATTTTTGTCTCTCTCTCCAAAAAATTTATTGAAAGTTCATCAACATGCATGTCATTTATGGTTATTTGATGATATGAGATGGATGCATAAATGCCAGTGTTGTTTCCGAGTTATCACAGGCGGCGAAAATTTAAATGTACCCCTAAATTTTTTTTCTGACATAAGTATAAGAAAATCATATAATATAATAAAATTTTACGACAATTTTTTTCAAATTTCCACTTATTTCCATCAAATTTTTATCAAGTTTCCTTGAAAAGTTTAATTTTTTATAATAATTTTTTTCATAACTCTTCTATGTGACTTTTCTAACTTGATCAACTTATTTTTTTCGCTTTTCACATCAAAATAATTACTTTTTAAGTAACATCATATAAATCAAAATTTAAACAATTGATTTATAAAAAAATAATAACAACTGAAATAGATAGTTTGAGTTCAAAATTCTCATTTAAAATTTAAAAAATAATGAATTTTTACATCAAAAGAAAGACAAAATATATATGTTTATATGAATATTGAGCCATACAATATAAGTTAAAGACAAAATTTTACCTCGTTAGGGTTTTTCAATCCTTGCACAATATTCTCACTAATCCTAAATTAGTAGATTAACATATTTTTGATATTATATATATATATATATATATATATATATATATATATATATATATATATATATATATAATCGAATACGAGTTCAACTTTTTTTTAATAATGAATTATCTAGTTTTTTAGAATACACACTTACTTATATGTTGTTGGTTTCTCAATTACTCAAACAAACAAGAGAGTTCATCATTGAACCTAAACCTACATATATATTATATATACACATATGTAATTATTACTTATTTTTAGTTTTATAAACCCTGCAATAATATATATTTTTAAAATTATTAATTTATATGTTGTGAAATTATTGATATTATAATTTTTTTAATTAAATAATATACATAAATACTAATTAAGTAATCATCATACCCTCTATCCTTGTTTTCAATTTTAAAACCAAATATGCATATTTGCATTCAAATATACAACTATATGAAATTGAATTTTTTAACATTTTATTTCAAATTATAAAAATGTGTTTTGCATTGAATACAGGAGGAGGTTGTTGGAGTTGCTCAAACTCCTCCTCACTTTTAAAAGATCGGGAGTATAGACACTGAATTTATATGTACAACTCTAGAATCTAATTTTATATTCCTCCATGTCCTAACTGTCACATGAATAGCACGAGTATCATATTCTTTTATTAATAAATTGTATGGACGATTTGAACTGTATATATGATTGCCAACCTTTTTTGTTAGTTGATGTTGCTTTACTTTATGTTTCTGCAATGAGCACCGAGTCTTTTTTTGCTTTAGCATTCTTTACAACTTGCGAATCTTTGTGCCCATTCCATTTATATAATATACGACCTAATTGAGAATTGACTATGTTTAAAGTTTAATTATTCTAAACAACCGTGTAATCGAATAAATAACAAAGTTGACATTATCACAGATTCATCGGTTCTGCTAAATTTTAAGAATACTAGAAAGTCTTTGGTTAAACAATTTTTTTAAACATAAAATAAAAAATATTTCATATATTAATATTTAATAAAAGAGACTTTCACTTGATACATTCATCTATCTATACACATTCATCTATCTATTATTTTTTATAACAGATAATATTAAAACTATATTTTAAATATAAATCTAGGGACTAAGTCATTCTATCCACGTTTTTGGGTCGGATGATCACGATTCTAGGTCTTTTCCTATCATAGTTATATTTAGATAAGTTATATAAAATTGTAAAGTAAATTTTATTATTAATGTTTTATATTTATAAAAGTTATATAATATTTTAAATTTTAGTTAAATTTATTATAAATAAAAACAATATAATATAATATTTTAAATTAATAAAGTTTTAATATAATATTTTTAAAATTTAACCAATAAATGATAATTTTAAATTTTAAATTATAATAATATTATATAAACATTTTTATTTGTGTTTCAAATATTTAAAATTGGAAAAGGTGGGTAGTTTTTGAATATGGGCCTCACTCTCTCCAACAAAAAGACCATGAAAGGATAAGATCCAAACACATGAAGAAAACCAAAGCATGAATTGGCATTGTACAATAAATATATGGAATATATGTCCGATAAGCCAATGTCCTTGGATCCAGGTGTGCAGGACCGTCAATTTCCAGTTTCGGGCTGGGTTGATAGATTTGGGTCGTAATTTTAATTAAAGTTAAACCCGATCCAAAATTTTAATAAATTAAAATACTCAATCAGAATCCCAGTTAACTCGAACCCGATTCGAAATAATTATAATTTATTAATAAATATATAAAATAAATAATAAATTAACAAAGATTAATTAATTTAAATAATGTTTAATTAAAATATATATCATTTAAATTATAAATTATATATAAGTTATAAAATATATTAATATTTATATTATAAATATATAATTTCAGGTAACTTCATCAATTTTGTTTGTAAATATTTATGGATATTCTAATATTATTATTGTGATTTTAAATTTTTTAACGTTATTATTTTCTAATAATATTGATTTTTCAAATGATATCATTGAGAAAACTTTCTTATAAGTTATCACCAAAAAAAGGATGGTTGAAGGACAAATTAGATAAGACAAATAATGATAAATATTACGTCAAGAGATAAAAAATATCAGATGAAAATTTTCCTAATCTTTATTTGAAAAATATAGTAATAACTAACTAATTTCTTAAATTGACTAACAATAAGAGTATACAATTAATAAAATTAAAAGTTTAGATATAATATAAATAAATCAAAAATATAAAATGATATCAATACAAAAAAATTAACATCACATGTAGTTTCCCTAATCAAACTAGAGTTAAGTTAGTTACCAAGAATGATATAAATGAAAATTGTATAATTGAGAATATCCCAAATATTTTTAACTAGAATTTGATTTTAGACTATTCAAAAACATAATCCAACTGTATTTAGATTTCAAATTACCCGTTCATGGTATTCACAAGTTAAATTGAGTTTTTTTTAACTTTTATTATATATTATAAATATAAACTTAAAATGTAGGGGCTTATACTGTGGGTGTTTGGTGTTCCATAAACTTAAAATAAGTAGCTTATTTTTTATTTTATTTTTACATATTTTTATATTTTTTTTAAAGATAAATATTTGTTTTAGAATTTTAAAACCAAATATGAACTTACTTTTTTCTGAAAATAAGGGCTTATTTCTGAAAAGTACATAGGGGGTGTTTGGGGTTCCTTAAACTTAAAATAAGTAGCTTATTTATTTATTTATTTTACATATTTTTATATTTTTTTTAAAGATAAATATTTGTTTTAAAATTTTAAAATCAAATATGAACTTAATTATTTCTGGAAATAAGGGCTTATTTCTGGAAAGTACATACATCCCTACTTTTTTCCGGAAATAAGCCCTTATTTTCATAAGGTCTGTTTTGCCAAACAGGCCCACTATGTGTTGTCAGGGTTTCGACTCGCCTTAAATTTTTTTAGAATAAATATTTATTTATAAAATTATAAATCAAATTATTTAATAAAAATAAATAATAAATAAATATAAACTTAAAATAAGGATTTGACGGACTCCGAGCTTCGGATCGAATTTTTAGTGGAGTACAAGGTCTATTTGGCCACTATTACGGCCTGGCCATATCTAGAAATAGTGTATTATTTTACCAAATAAATATATTAAATTTCACATGGTTTTGGTAAATTTGTTTTTTTATTTGTTCACCAAGTAAAATATCCAACATAAAAAGTAGTGATATTTGCGTACCATAAAGTTATAGTTGCACACCATTATTAATTTTTTGACCAAATTACCCATACTTTATTCTACATTATTTATTGTATTTATTCATCTAAATTGAAATATTTTCAAATTTTTTAATTACACTATAATTGTTATTATTTCTTGATTTTCTTATATTATTATTATTTCTTTATTTTTATAGTATTAAATGAATGTATTTTACCGGGTATAGTCTTACATGCACTTTGACTAATAATTATTTGAATTGGTTCTTAGTAATTATTTCATATATATTTTCTAATTGAATATTTTTATATAAATGGATAAATTTTACTACAATTAAAATATAATTTAAAATTATAATAAGCATTACAAATCTGAAACATGGAAAAATCAAAACATTTTTAAAAAATTATTGTAGAAAAATGGAAGTGGCATTGACCATCCTAAAAAATTTAATTAAAAAAAATAATATTAATATAAATTAAGGATCTATTACATAAAAACAGATTTCTATATATAAAAGTCAATAATTTATGTAAATTTTGATAGAATTATCATAGTGTTGATAAAAATTTATCAATATATATGATAATAATATAACAATAATATATTAATTAAAATTTAATTTAAATATTCAATGTATATTATTATACTACTTGTTATTTATCATTATTTTGTACTTAAAAATTAGATTCACAAATTATTTATTAAAAATTGGATAAATACTAGGATAATATGTACTGTCTCGTAGAAAAATGTGGCGAAGTTGATCCACTTGCCTAAATTGTCAAGAATCAACTAAAATAATAATTTCCCACCGCTTCTTAAGACACCACACTTTCCTCTTTCAGCTCCTCTAGATCTCATCTCCTAGGGTTCTCCACTTTCTCTCTAGACAGTACTTACTTGCCTTTTTCAGTTCAAGAAACTGGTAATATATATATAGTAGTGTTGTACGTATATCTAGTCTAGTTTGAGATGAAGATACAGTGTAACGTGTGTGAGGTTGCCGAGGCTACAGTGTTGTGCTGTGCAGATGAGGCTGCTTTGTGTTATGGTTGTGATGAAAAAGTACATGAAGCTAATAAGTTGGCTAGCAAGCATCAAAGGGTTTCTTTAACTAACTCTCCTATGCCCATGTGCGATATTTGTCAGGTATTATTCTCTCTTTTATAAATCTTTTTTTATTTAGTTCATCACTAATTTTTGGATAGTATTATCTAGACAAGAATTGTAAGTATGGTTTTGTGGGTATGGTTAGCTTGTAATTTATGGTTGTTGTACCTTTTCTTATTGTTAGGCTAGCTTAGTAATCATTAATTAAGTTACCATTTTTTTAATCTTGTGTTTTAGCAGTAAAAATATTTCGGTATTAAGTTTTTGATATATGTAACTTTTATTCGTGGTGGGGGGAGACATACTAGTGTTTGTAAGAATTGCTAATTTTGAGTGGATTGCCATTATATATATTCTTAGATTTCTGAATAGATCGTTTTTATCTTGATGTGGCCGTGGTCGAGTACCTGTGTAACTTATTATCTTATTACTTGTAACATAGAAATTTTGCTTGATATATGACTAGATATGAGCAACTAGTGCAACATATATGCCTAAAGTAAGGCCTTTGGTGAAGAACCTGTTAACTTGTGAGGTTATTTTGTATGGACTGTTTATGAGCATAGATGGAACAGATTTTCCTCATCGTTATCCTTTAGTGTTCTGTTCATATTGCAGTTCAGTAGTAAGCCTTTGTGTCATGTATACATTTTGCGAATTTTATCTCCTTAAATCTTTTATATTATTTGGTGCTTTCGTCAGTCATTGGTGCTTTTAGGGTAGTTCTTGGTGGGGTGTGTCTGCTTCCCCCCTATTTTATCCTCTAACCGTTTTGGTCTTCTGTATCCTTTTTCTGTAGAATTTTTAACATGTATTTTGTCACGCCTCCTCCTTAATGAGAAAGATAATAGGGGATTATTTTTATGTCACATACCTCCCTCTAGAACCACTGCGAGAGTATACGCTTTCACAAGTTGTATCATCTAGTGGTAGAGTAATATAAAAAACTAAAAAGTTCTTAGATGCTCCCATACTGGCATTATATATATGAAGTACTTTGAAGCAACTACATATAAATGTGTATATGTATATTGTTGTGTATGCGTTCCGTACTTCTGTCTACTCCATCCATTGAATTGCTAAAGAAGTTTTGTCTTGTCATTATGGTGAGTAGAGATTGCTGCATTTTACAGGAAACAGTTGGATATTTCTTTTGTCTGGAGGATCGTGCTTTGCTATGCAGGAAATGTGATGTTTCCATACATTCAATCAATGCCCGTGTTTCGGCACACCAAAGGTTTCTGCTTACTGGAGTGAAGGTGGGGCTTGAACCTATTAAACATAGTGCACCATCTTCTTCCGAAAAGTCGCAGTGTACGGAGAAAATTATTGAAACAAAATCACGTCCTTTGGCTACGAAGTATAGCCACATGTCTCTGGATGGTCAACAGAACAATGAGTCATCTTTCCAAGTTGCTGGAGTCAGCGATATTGCGTCAACCAAGTTGCCTTTTGCTGGAGGGTCTGATTATGGAAACATTGAACAGTGGCAATTAGATGACATGTTAGGAGGACTGACTGAACTCAATCAGAACTACAACTATACAGACAATGGATCGTCCAAGGTATAAGGCCTACAAATATGTTCCATACTCATCTTGTTTCTTGTATTATAGTTAGAAATTGCATGCTTTCAGCACAAATCTTGGAGTGTGTCTGTACTGTATTTCAGGAATTTGATTACAAATGTCTCATGTGTGTCTTTTAATTCTAACAGGCTGATAGCAGTAAGTTTGGAGGGTCAGACTGCTCAGCAATATTGTTGGCTGGTGATATCGAGCTGGATGTTGATGAGTGCCTGGGTCATGTTCCTGAGACAGCCTGGGCAGTGCCAGAGATTCCATCACCTCCAACAGCCTCTGGACTTAACTGGCCAAACAAATACCAGCATCAGGTGGAAATTGCACCAGCATTTGTTCCTGATGTATGTCACTCCACCAGGCAAGATCGATATCAAAATCAGCCGATGGGCCCAAGTGTCAAGCGCAGAAGACAGTAGTCTGTCCTCTATGACTATATTTATATGGTTATTTAATGGAACTTCTATATGTAGGTATAGTTTTTTGTAACCCCTTGAACTGTTGTAAGACTAATGTATGGAAACAGTTTGGTTCAATGGCTTGGCAACCTCTGTAGGTCCATCCTTCAGTAGTCATTAAGCTATCAACCTACTACCATTCCACTGAGAAGGTCTTGAAATTGGTAGATTTGGAGACTTTGATCAGTAGAAAGTATATGATAATACTTGCGTGTGGTAGTTTGTTTGAAGTACTTGATATCTGTTATCAATTCTTTAAATCTATGATGATGCTATACGTACTCTGTATCACCAAGACAACAATTCTTGTAATATGGTTGTTTTTTTTACTTCCTATCTGCCAGTTATTAACACGTCACAGCTAACTGGACAACTAATTGACAGAAGACAGAGAGAAACTGAAGAGATGAAAATTGTCTTACTCGTATGTTTGCAGTTCTACATAGGTTCATCTTGTTGGGTATAAACCAATGTAAACACAACAATGAACAGAGTTATATGATGAGCATTAAGATACTAATTACAAAACAAACACGAAACCAAACAAGATATTAATCAGAACTGTAAATATGAGAGAAAAGATAGAAAGTTTAGCTTTAACAGAAGATTTATGCATACACTGATAGAACCAATAGAACAGCCGAGTCGACAAGTTTTGCAAGAAGTCTTGACTGTTCTTGAAAAAATAATTGAACCAATAGAACAGCTGAGTCGGCAAGTCTTGTAAGAAATCTTGACTGTTCTTGAAGAGATAATTGTCCCACTACGTTGTTAACTCTCAGAGTTTAGTAAGTCCTGATTAGGCCCATCAGAGTTTATAAATCCCGATCCACCAGAGTTTGGCTAAATTCTGATCAGGACAGTTCCATCAGAGTTTACATGTAAACTCTGACCGTCAGAGTTTGTTAAACTCTGATAAGCTGGTCCATTAGAGTTTAATAAATTCTGACTCAACTCTTTGCTAAACTTTGATGAGCTGGTCCATCAGAGTCTAATAAACTCTGACCCGAGTCACCAGAATATATACTCTGACAGTTACATACTAACTCAATATTCATATTAAAATAATATTTAAAGTCATAATTAAATTAATTAATCATGCAATAAAACTAATCGTCCAGGTAGCCTCGAGTACGCGAGACGCCGAGACATTCACCCAAATTGCCCGAGTCGAGTCGCGACGCAGTGAGGTGAGGTGGCGGCGCGCGTGTGTGTGCACGAGGGCACACAATTACACCATGCACACTCACATGCCTTTAATAGTTGAAACTACCCTTGCACATATATGCATATAAAGCACCCACACCCATATTACATTCTTTATGTGGGACAAACTCATTTAACCTATTTCAAACAAGCAACTTCTACTCAATTTATCTATGGATTACACTAAGAAAATGTCTTAGATCCAAATATGAAAGTTTAAGTCCTCATAGCAAGGAACAACTTCCATCAGTTAGTTTCTGGAAATTACATAAAAAAATATATAAAATATGTCTTAAACTTTCTATTTTCTAACAATCCCCCACGAATCCATACAGAAATGCATATCAGGTTCTACTCATGACTTACTTTTCAGAGTCGGTATCAGTCAAGATTTGAACCCTCCTAAGTCTACTTCGATGACTACCTGATATAGATGGAATGTTTCACCTTGAATCTTTATCCATTTTTGTATAACCACACTCCATAGATGACGACAAGTCAAAGGCTATGGTGCTGATATACGACTTTGAGACTTTAATAGTCATGTCTCGATCCTGTTCATCGAATGCTTCTAGGAATAACCCTATCTTCTAATTGCGACCACACAATAACATCCGCTTAGCTGGGTATCTCCAAATATGTACTGTCAACATCTCGTCTCACGACTTGACCTCATTCAGAGTTCTTAAAACTCTTGCTAACTAGCAGTTACAGTACCTCTTGAGGTTTACAGGGGAAAGACACAGATACGTGAGTATTTATATATATGTAGTAGAGGTACTACTGAATCATCCTCACAACTTGTTATTACCACATTGAATACACTTCGAGGGATCTCCTCTCAGGTGTATTGGGTTCCCGCTGTTGATGACTCAAAATGGGTTGTCAGTCCCATCCCCAACCTCGACTTAAGGACAACAGCATGCTCAAGTCCCTTAGTCAAAGGATCAGCCAGGTTATCTTGAGTTCCAATAAACTAAATAACAATGATCCTGTCAGACACCAAACCCCTTATAGACTTTAGTCTAACTTAGGCGTGTCTCTTTGTTTTCACATTATACTTCTTACTATTTATCTTATCGATAACTGTACGACTATCACAATGAACAACAAGAGCAAGAAGTGGTTGGCTTACTACATCAATTACAGACATAAGTCCATGCAACCATTCAACCTCCGTCACTGTGGCATCTAATGCACACAACTCAGTCTCAAAGGTAGACCGAGTTACAATAGTCTGTTTAGCAGACTTCCAGGATATAGCTCCACCCGCAAGGGTAAACACGTATCCAGTCACTCCATTGGAACCAGATTTCTTAGCTATCCAACTTGCATCACTATATCCCTCTAGCACTCCAGGAAACCTCTTGTAATGAAAACCAAGGTAGATGGTGCCTTTTTTATATCTAATCACTCTATCAAGAGCATACCAATGAGTCTTGTTTGGATAACTTTTATATCTAGCTAACTTAGACACAGAAAATGAAATATATGATCTAGTACCATTAACAAGATATTGCAAAATCCCAATAATCCAAGAATATCTTAACTGAGACATAGGAACTCCTGACTTATTCTTGACAAGTGCAACTTTTTTAATCATATGGTGTACTTATGATTTTACAATTTGAATAACCATACTTCTCAAGTATAGATTTCTCTATATAATGAGATTATGACAAGGTTATTCCATCAGCTGACTGAGTCAGCTTGATACCAAGAATCATGTTAGCCTCACCCATTCCTTCATTTCAAATTGCCTTTTCAAGAAAATTTTAGTCTCGTTAATAATATCAAGTTTGGTTCCAAACTACAGTATGTCATCCACATACAAGCACAAAATCACTTTTTCATTTCCTTTAACCTTATAGTAGACACACTTGTCACTTTCATTAACCAAAAAATCTGAAGTCAAAACAGTCTTATCAAACTTTTTGTGTCAGTCTCTGGGAGCTTGTTTCAAGCCATAGATAAATTTGACTAATTTATAAACTTTCCTCTCGTTGCCAGAAGCAACAAATCCCTCAGACTGATCCATATAAATCTCTTCTTCAAGATCACCATGAAGAAAAGCTGTCTTTACATCCATCTGATGGATGATAAGACCATGTACGGAAGCCAATG
Source organism: Oenanthe javanica (assembly GCA_008931105.1). Classification (NCBI taxonomy): domain Eukaryota; kingdom Viridiplantae; phylum Streptophyta; class Magnoliopsida; order Apiales; family Apiaceae; genus Oenanthe; species Oenanthe javanica. The sequence goes on from QRFB01000279.1 coordinate 74,791, forward strand.
TTATAAGCATTCAAATTTGTCATTCTTGCAACAAAAAAGTATATATCAAAATAGTCAATGCCTTCCCTTTGCCTAAAACCCTTAGCTACAAGCCTAGCCTTATACTTATCTATTGAGCCATCTAGGTTCATTTTTCTTTTAAAAATCCACTTACATCTTATAGTAGTACACCCAAGAGGGAGATCAACCAACTCCCATGTTCCATTAGAAACAATGAAGTCTATCTCACTCTTTACAACACCTTTCTAGTGCCTTGACTCCACAGAATCCATGGCCTGTCAAAAAGTTAAAGGTTCGTCTTCGACATTGTAAGTGACAAAATTACTTCCAAAGTCCTTGATCACCTTTGCACGCTTACTCCTTCTAGGTTCCCTTACTTTGTTAGGAGTAGAGCTACTATCAGGATCCACCCCCACATTTGTCATCCTTTCCACATGATCAGGAATGGAACTCGATGTGCGAGTGAGATCATCACCAAAAATACCCTGAGGTATACCAGTCTTCATAGGGAACACATTCTCAAATAATGTTGCATCACAAAACTCAACTATAGTGTTTGCCACTATACCATCTATGTCAGATTTTAACACTAAAAATCTCATAGCGGTAGTGGTTTCAATATAACCCAGAAAGACGCAATCAACAGTTTTTTGCCCCAATTTCTTTCTCTTGTGTTCATGGACAAATACCTTTACAAGGCAGTCCCACACATGAAGATACTTTAAACTAATCCTTTTGGCAAGCCGTATTCAGATCCTCTCCCCACATGTACTTAGGCAACCCGGAATTAATTAGCATACTGTTAATCATATCCTTAAGTATTCTGTTCTTTCGTTCTGCCACCCCATTAGACTCAGGAGTGTATGGTGGAGTCACCTCATGATTTCTTTTGCAAAATTCATTAAATGAGGTACCCGTATACTCTCCGCCTCTATCAGACCTCAAACGTTTAAGTACTTTGCCTGTTTGTGTTTCAGCTTCATTTTTATACATAATGAATTTATCAAGTGCTTCATCTTTATGTTTAAGCAAATAAATATGTCAATATCTACTACAATCATCAATAAAGGTAATGAAATATCTTTTATTATCCTTAGTCAAAATACCACCAAATTCACATATATCTGTGTGTACTAATTCTAATACTTCTGAATCCCTAACAACATTATGAAATGGTTTCCTAGTTAGTTTAGTAGTCACACATTCTTGACATTTAGTTTTCTTTTCAATGACATACTTTGGAATCAACTATAAATTCATCATATTATTTAGAGCACCAAAATTTAGATGACCAAGACGTGAGTGACATAAATCGGATAATTCAACACAATTAACAGAAGGAACAACATTATCATTAATAAAACTGCCCAGAACAGACTCCATATTTATTAAAACACAATCCATTAAATAAGTAACCTTTGCTAAAAAATACACCAGTATGTGTAATGACTACTTTATTACACTTCAAAGAAAGTTCGAAACCATTTCTAACTAAAAATCTTCCACTTATTATGTTTCTACGAATGTCAGGAACATGATGCACTCTAGTAAGGGATAGAACATGCCCAAAAGCAAACTTCAGGTCCATGTTTCCTACTCCAAGTACTTGAACAACACTAGAATTCCCCATCGTCACAATCATGCCTTGAATCTGTTCATAAGATACAAACAGAGTAATATCAGTACAAATATGTACATTAGCTCCAGTATCAATCAACCATTCGTTTGACATATAAGTGGAAAGTAGTGTAGGGTTGTAGGTAACATACCCGTCATTGGTTTCAGAAGCAATAATCTCACCAACAAACATGTTAACCACAGGCCCACCAGTGGTTCCAAGCACAGTAATAGCTTGTGCTACCACATCAGATTTCTTTGCTTTCTTTACAGGACAATCCTTGATCCAGTGACCAACCTGTCTACAAGACCAACACAGTTTGTTTGCCTTTGGTTTCTTAGCCCTGTTCTTGTCATTTTTAGGCTTAGTGTTTTCCTTCTTAGTGACAGACTTTTTTTTCTGTCCAACAGTCACTACGTTCACCTTCGAACTCCCATTTCAGTAGGCATCACATGTCCCTGTTTGGACTTGTGTTGCTCCTGCACAGAGATGTCCAACATCAGGTTAGTCCATGTGATTTCTCCTTTCTGCCTTTTCAGGGAGATAACAAACTCTTCCCAAGACTTCGGGAGCTTTTCAATCACCGACATGACTTGAAACTTCTCAGGAAGGTCCATTCCGGACTCCTTCAAAGCATGAACTAACATCTCAAATTCGTGGACCTGCTCAGTAATGGATTTTGTATCCATCGGCTTGAAATCAAGGAACTTCACACTATACTTTTCCAGACCCTGAGAGTCAGTATTATGGATTTGGTCCAGCTTCTCCCATAAGAGTTTAACAGTGAAGGCATCCGATGAATAAACATCGAACAGAGTGTTCGCTAAAGCTGCCAAAATGGCAGCCCTCGCCACTCCATCCTTTTCAGCCCACAAAGCATAAACCTTAACATAGTCAGCCTGCTCTTGATTCACAACATGAGGATCATACTGCACCATCGGCCATAAACCCTTAACCATTAACCATAGCTTCATCTTTTTCTGTTAGCGATAAAAGCCAGCACCACCGCTGAACTTATCAGGCATACCAGACAGATCAATATGCTGTGGGAAATGGTATGTAACTCAATCAATGGCAGTAGCAATAACCCATACCCAGAAATAGTAGCACCAGCAATATGAGTTTCAGTTTCGTTAACCATCTTGTTAATTAACAATTAATAACTAATTATCTCTTCAAGATTGTTGGGTATAAATTAATCTAAATACAACAATGAGCAGTTATATGATGAGCATTAATAAGAACAAGCAGATATCAATTACGAAACAAACACGAAAGCAAATAAGATATTGATCAGTGACTGTAAATACGAGAGAAAAGATAGAAAACTTAGCTCTAACAGAAGCTTTATGCATACACTGATAGAACCAATAGAACAGCTGAGTCGCAAACTTAACTCTAACAGAAATTTTATGCATACACTGATAGAACCAATAGAACAGCTGAGTCGCCAAGACTTGCAAGAAATCTTGACTGTTCTTGAAGAGATAATTGCCCACTACGTTGTGTTAAGTTGCAACAATATCAATTGCCCACTACGTTGTGTTAAGTTGCAACAATATCACTTCCAGGATAAAAAAAGTATTTGTCTACAGATACGTAGTACTCAACAGCGACCCAATTACATCATGCACACTCATATGCCTTATTAGTTGAAACTACCCTTGCACATATATGCATATAAAGCACCCACACCCATATTACATTCTCTATGTGGAACAAACTCATTTAACCTATTTCAAGCAAACAACTTCTACTCAATTTATCTATGAATTATACTAAAAAAATGTCTTAGATCCAAACATGAAAGTTTAAGTTATCATAGGAAGGAACAACTTCCATTAGTTAGTTTCCAGAAATTACATCAAAAACATATATAAAATATGTCTTAAACTTTCATTTTCTAACGCATCTAAACCTCGACCGACAATAATTAGTTAGATAGGTTCCATGAAATAAAAATCCCTGTACTATTGGTCAGTTTTTGTGAGGTGTATGCTGTATATGGTCCTCAAGTTGTCTATTGACTATTTTGAAGGATCAAGTATGGCACTGAGTACAATTGTAGATATTCATTGATTATTATCCTAATCTCCTTGCGAACAAACGTATCCCTAGTTTATCAACTTAGAAGAATAAACTTTTGGACATGGTCATGAATCATAAAAATAATAGTAATGTGATGGACTGTTTTTTATTAGAGCAGAAAATTCTAGCAGAGACCGGTAATGGGAATTGGATAGAGTAGGCATTCGGTGTATAGAATCATAAATTTGACATCACTTGCTTCAATTGGCAACTTACGCATGTTGCTGTGATTGTGTTAAAGATTTATTCTTTAGCAGTCTTCGCAGAAGCCCATGAATTTTATTTAGAGCTCTTAGCCTCTTATTGATAGTTGATTGGTCAGTGGCGACTTTAAGATGTAATGCATGTGAACACTTAACGTGTCCCCTGTCTCACACTCTCACTCTTTATGTGCATGAAGATAATGTATAATTTTCATATCAGATCTCAATCTTGTTCAAAATTCCATTCCTGCAGTCCTTCTCATAATAGTGGAATTTGAAGAGCCTTGGCACTGAGTGAAGAGTGAGGAGGTGTATTGAGTGTGTGTTCTTGTATAATACTTAAGTTCAACATAATGGTTCAAGTTTGTAAATAGATCAGATGAGCATGGGTAACAAATGTGCTTGAGAATGAGGGAGAGAAAGAACATGATAATGCAGTTCTACACTTGCAGAGCTCTGCCTTGTGTTTTCGATCCCATTGTCATGATTTTGCATTTGGAGAGAGTTCAGGTTCTCAAGCCTTAATCTTGTGATAGTTCTATCAAATAGAAGCCTTTATGTTAAAGATCATTAATAGAGCTTTTTCCGCAGATATACTTCACAAAATTTCAGTGCAATCTGAAATCATGATGTTGCTACTTGTTCAACATTTATACAGTATGTTTTGCAAGTTTTAGTTGGTTTCAACTTTTCTACAAGTGCTTTTGGTTCTTTTTCTTCGAGAATATTTGAAATGAGACATGGTACCCATAGCTATAGACCATGTTATGACAGAGAAGATATGGTATGCTGTCAATGCCACTGACAAAATTCTTGGAAAGTATAGCTACTTTTGTGCAAGGGAAGAATCTTGACTGACATGGGTGCGCAGTCATCACTACGGCATGGAGTAAACATCAAGCGTAAGACCTTATTTTTCGGGTTTATTTGCTCTAGTAGCATATGCATACCTATCAGCTATCAGCAGCTAGGGTTGTCTTAGAAAGTCAAGGAATGCCTTTGCAAGTCTATTTGTGATATTTGATTGCCACTTACTGGGTCCTAAGCTTCCCGTCTCATTTACAAATATTTGTTAAGAACACAGGACTTGATAAGTGGCAGTCAAATGGACTATACGAAGTCCTGTGTCCCCAATTCATTGCTGAGTCTTGTTTGAGAATCTCTAGCTCTGGCAGTATGGTTGAGCGATCTGTTCTGATAGTTCGACTTGATAATGTACGAACGTGTATATCAGAATAAGTAAAATATGTAAGCCTCAAGAGTCATTTAATACTTCTTATATATCAAAAAGGAAGAGATTAAAGAAAAGGGGTCCTTTGAAGATCAGTTGGCTATAGAGCCTGGTCTTTTGGGAGGCTAAAGTAGGCATTTGAAAAACACATCTGTAGGATGAATGTTATTTCTTAATATATAGTTTCCAGAGCCCATATATTATACTTTTAAACTTTAACTTGAGACGAGGATTGCATACATAATTTGGTTCCATGTATCAGGAGGACCAGCAAGGCACCAATGGCTACAATCATTTTTCTTTCGCTTATTGCCATAATGTGAAGGATGGCCATCTGGCCTCAACTGTGATAGTGTTGTCACGTCCAGCAAAGTGACTGATGTCTTCATATTACTCAGTACTTCATTAACCACTTCCACGTCTGGCATTGATCCTCCAGGATACACAGAACCACCCAGCGGTTTGGTCTGTCCTTTGCAAGTTGATTTTGTTTCATTCCACTCTTTCCCACTAAATATATGCCATGTGTGTTAGAGGAAGTAATAGGCCTTGTTAGGATATATGTGTGTGCGTGTGCGCGCGCATGTATGCACAATTGCATATATAGGACATATCAGGTAATTATCTTTAACAGTGTAAAGACTTACTGGTAATGGGTAGGAGAGATGCCCTGAAAAAAAATCTGAGTTATGGAAGGATCAACATTATAATCTACCCAGTTTGACCATGTTTTGAGTCCCTTACTAAAAGCAGTTAAACGGTCCATGTCTTTGAATATCTTTTCGCCTTCTTGAATATAGTCCCATCTGTTACCAAATTATTTTTTTGGCAAATAAAATTAAGCATCATCAACAACGTAGTACTAATTCATATATAGTTTAACTTAGCAACCCATAAAAGAACAATTTTTGTTTTAAACGGATGCTTCTGATATCATAAATGATGGTGATGACATACGGTTGATGTCTGCCTCTACGAAGCCACCAGTGCCAGGTATTGAAGATTAACATGTCGAACCCTTTCCAATCATCCCCTTCTTTAATAGAGTCCAGCTTTAAAATTCTACCCAGCTTCTCGTCTTTGACAATATCCACTAGAAATTCATTACGTGATAGTATTAATGAAATAGAATACTCCTGCAATTTTATACATTTGTATTACGAGATTTGTAATAGTAATGATATGAGATAATAATCAGGTCAGGGATGAAGAAATCTAGTTACTGGAAATGTGAAGGTAGATTGGTGTCTTTTTTTCTGAAGAGTGAAGTTTGATGAGGGCACTGCAGCATGCAACATGCAAGTGAGAGACTGCCACTGGTTCACGCTTATAGAGTCCCCTACGAACATTATTTTCTTTCCCGTATATCTCCTTAAGAATTCTTCTCCATTAAATCTGAAACACACTACTTTTTTAGTTGCAAGTCCATTTCTTATGCACATCATCATAATTTATCTATGAATAGGTGTTGCAGCAATCCCTTACCTCCAGTGACTCGGTACATATGCATCAACTTTCATTGAACTGGCTATAATGAAAACAAATTCAAAGTCCGACTATGTACACTGGTACTCTATTGTGTTCATGTGTTGCATCATGCATGGTTTCTCAGTCACAAACTTACGATGTTCTCCTATCCTTTCATTTAATGTATATAATTGGGGTTAGCTATTACATTAGCTCGAGGCAGAGAGTCTATCTTCTTCTACATGAATTATTGGTATATAATTTTTTTATATACGTACCTTGGCAATTCACAAGCAGTTGGCTTCCATCTGTACTTGAGATACAACTTGTCCGGTCTTCCATTTTTCAGGCAGTTAAACTGTTTTTTGATGAATGGACAATCGGATGAATCGTATAGAGGATATGTGTCGTCAAATACCCAGTCTCCCTGGTAAAAATTATAGCTGCTAGGATCAAGTGGCTGCAATCTGCTGAAGTCTTGGCATGTTATCAATAGAGATGTTACATGAAAGCACAAAAGCAATGCATAAGCTCTAAAACTCATGTATTTCATTTAGCTAGGCATGCAAACATAGAGGAATTGCAGTTATTGGGACTTCACAATAAGGTTGTGAGTGATAATATTTTTGGACACGCAATTATATAGGAAGAGAAGAAGACTACAAGTGTAAAGTTAGATACAATAACATATATTGCAGTGTACTGCGCCTTGGAGTCATTTCTGTATGGGAGATGAGGTTTGGTTAGTTTATACAGTCTGGATGGACAGTGATTTAGACGGAATTGAATTTTGCAAACAAAGCCTAACCAAACATCTTCAGAAACAAATTTAGCCTGTTTCGCCTGGTAGTAAGATCTGATGATCTGGTAAGGGTAACATGTACGCAGCTTTGCGCCCATGATTAGAGACGTATCCGTGAAACAAAAGGTAACAATGCAGTTCAAAACTCAAATTCACACAGTATACTTAGAGATCAAACAATGTACTTGTAATTCATACACAATACATGCTAGAAATTGGTTATTAAACTAGATTACAGTATTATTGTTTAACTGGATTAACATTATTTTTGGTGTTACATATAATTATTTAAGTGAATGAGAATGTGAAGCAACGAGAGTTGCATACAAGATTTGGTTCCAAGTATCAGGAACACCAGCAAGACACCAATGACTACAATCATTTCCCTCAAGGCCATCGATTCCATAAACTGAAGGATGTCCATCTTTTCTCAACTGCGAAAGTGTTGTCACGTCCAGCAAGCCCACTGTCGTTGACATATTACTCAACACCTGCTTCACCACTGCCACTCCTGGCTCTGATCTGCCTGGATACATCGATCCACTTATCGGTTCTGTTTCTCCTTTACAATTCAATGATTTCGATCCGTTCCACTCTTTCCCACTACACATTACAAAATCAAATGTTGCAATCATGCATTTTTCTATAATATCTCAAGACCTTAACTAGAAAAATCAATAAATTCTAAAGAAAAGCATGTTATGTAATGGCTTACTTGTAATGAGTCGGGGAAATGCCCTGGAAAAAGACCTTGGTTGTGGCTGGATTAACGTTGGTGTCTACCCAATTTGACCATGTCTTAAGTCCTTCGTTGAAAGCAGCTACTCGATCCATATCTTTAAATACTCTGTCTCCCAACTGTATATAATCCCACCTGTACGTGAACATAATTACACAAACATATTCAATATGCAATCATTCCTTTTCTTTCTCGATGATAAAATAAATTATGATGTCTCAAAGAAATGTAGCAGTATTATTCATACGTACGATTGCTTGGTGCCTGTGTGAAGCCACCAGTGCCATGTATTAAAGATGAGCATGTGAGCCCCTTTCCAAGCGTCACCATTTTGAATAGAATCGAGCTTTAAAACTCTGCCTAATTTCTCATCTCTGACAATATCCACTAGAAATGGAGTGCGGTACAACATTATTGACATTGAATAATCCTGCAAATCTCACAAAATTCACCGTCTGATTACTTAATAATCTATATGTAGTACATCCACTTATGTGTCATATTTTTTTTAGTAGTTACTTGCTGAAATACAATTAAAACATAAATAATAGTTACTTGAATCAACTATTCTATTAACTATGAATTTTAAACTTCTCTAGGTTGATTCTTATTGTTAAAAAAACAACTTTTGAAAAAGGAGGTTATGGCAACTACGCATGCAAGGAGTAGTAGCTAACAAAATAATACAGTACAAGCCATATAGGCATGTATGCAGTAATGCATACGCAAGGGATTCAAACTCTTACATTGTAGCCAGTAAAACAAACGCAAAAAGGGGTTGATTACCTTGAGTATAAACGTGGTGAGGGAGTCTCCATTTTTTAGAAGACTGAATTTAGATTTAGGCACTGCAGCGTGCAACATGCATGTCAATGACTGCCATTGGTTTACGCTCAGAGAGTCCCCTACAAACATTATCTTCTTCCCCTTGTATCTCTTCAACATATCTTTTCCGTTAAATCTGAAAACAACAATTTATAAACATTCAAGTAACAGCTCACTCTTCTTTTTAACGAAAAATGTCCAAGGTGTGATACTGCTAGAGTACTGTCCTTTGGTAATAACATCTCTCACTCACATTTGTCGAAAGATTGAAATAAATATAACTTGTGCAAGTCCTTTGTAGTATGCATTGTAAAATCTCACTTCTAGATAGCTAGAACATCATGAATCATATGTGGACTAGCTATGTATAATGGAGTCCGGGTACGTACCTTGGCAAGTCACAAGATGTTGGCTTCCATTTGTACTTGAGATACGATTTGTCGGAGCGTCCATTTTTCTGGCAATCGAATTGTTTCTCAATGAAAGGACAGATTGAGGTGTCATATAGCGGATACGATCCATCATATACCCAGCTACCCAAGTAGAAATCGCAGGTGCTTCTTTTCGACCCGATTAAGTGGTCTAAATCCTCTGTAACTAGTGTGGCATTTGATGCCTGTTGAAAGCATGCACACAAGAAACAAAGACAAACATAAGGAAATAAGCTACGGAACCAAAACTCCATTGTAAAGTTCATTCATGAGTCATGCATGCCTCAAGTAGTATGATATTTATAGGCAAAAAACCAATGGAGTTGCTCTAAGAGGAAAGGATCAGGTGTAATATTTCAGCCATAAAAAGGTGATATACACTTTAATCTTTAAATTCGTTTCCATATATATATTCTGTCCAAGTAAGTGCAGTAGCTAGCTTGTAGTTGGATTGCGTGTACGTTCTTGGTTTTGCTTCAAGATAAAGATAAAATTCAGTTGCCTGCAGCAACTTAATTGTTTGTCCTGTTTTAATCTCTCTGTATCATTCGGTACCCATCATTTCTATGGTTAAGGAATACTTCGCTTTCGAGTCACCCTTCGAGGGAAATCTGATCTTTGTCCCCCTTAATTCCCCACCTAGATGCAGTGATTACCGATTCGAGTACTTGTCCATATCGGCTTTTATTTTAAACAAAACGAAAAAGATTTGGCCAAGATGATATTAGAAAGGAAATTCAAATTTTGGATCAAGAAATATTTTTTACAAAATATATTACTCCTTACGTTTCAAAACAAACACAAATCTAGTATATGTTTGTCATGATGTTGTTTGAATGCGTACTAATATTACTAGCTTCCTTTTGCGAAACTGCAAGATAACTGCGAAAGAAATCACATTACAATTGAAAATTGATGAAAGCACACGACACAAATACAAAACCGCACTACTAGAAGTCTCATCATTTTTCATGATGAAATCACTCTTTCTAGTTAAACAAATCACCAAGTCAAATAACTCCACACTTGTTCTTCCTCAACACAGTAGAAAAACAATTAAGAAGGCAGAATAATATAACAAGGCAGTAGGTCTAGCTAGCTAGCGACGACAGTGAGCCTTGCACATACGTTTACAGTCATAGAAACAATCACCCCCACAGTGAAGAGGACAATCCAATCTCCTCCATTTACATCTTCCATTCCCCATGCATTGTGCAAACTCTCCCATTATATACTCCTTGTTGTGCACATGATTCCCATTATATTTCTTTTGCCTCCTACACCCCCACCCCCACCCCCACCATCCCCCTCCACCTCCTCCCCATCCCCACCCTCCACCTCCTCCTCCTCCTCCTCCCCATCCGCCACCGCCACCGCCACCGCCACCGCCATAACTCCCTCCACGTCCACTACCACCACCCCAATATCTTTTGCCCTTGTTCATCATGACAGGATTGTTAGAACTACTCCCCGCATCTTTATCAACAACATTGGCTTGATGATGAGTTAGACAAGTGGCATTTGTCTCGTCATCACCATGACTAACCTTAATCGTTAATGCCATAACAAACAAAAGAATTAGCAGCCATAAGTGACTTGCTGTGTCTCCTTTCATGTTTGAATGAATATATATGAATGGAAGATGTCTTATTAGTTTGATATATATATGCACCTTGTCGCGCTGATTATAGTGACAGCTACATTTTTATATTAAAAAAATACATTTGCATGCTCATTAAAAAGCTCCCATTCCCATATACATCTAAATCTAACTAGCAAAAAAAAGGTCCCGTACCTAAAGTACAATCGTAATACAAAAATAAATAGAGAAATATATACGTTGTGATTTTACTTGGTTTGAACTTTGTCCCCCACCCCACCTAGATAAATTATATGTAATGTTAACGGCTCAAGGTGTACTGTTCACGCCTACAAAACTATGGGGTGGGCGACTCTGACTGTTGCACTGTGCATTCATTCATTATAATTTATACGCATGCGTACAAGGTGTCAAGGACCGACCTATATCTTATATTATTGAAATGAAATTATTTCCCACCACAATGGCTACCTCACTAGTCACTCATCGTTTCAATGGAATTTTGTGTTTCTTAAAGTACCGATATTGAACAATTAATCTTGATTTTTTTATTCAACTATTTATACAAAAATTGATTTTAAAAAAATTCTGTTTAAATTTTGATATTTTTCAGTTTCAATTAGCTATTTATATTTGCATCGAATGAATGAAGCCTTGGCTATGGGTATTCACTATATATAAGAAGCATCTCATTTTTTATTTATGGCTCTATCACCTCCTTAAAAATATTTGTAAAAATATGATGCTAATCAAACATAATTTTATTTATAGTTTTTTTAAAAAAAGGTTGAATTGCATTTGTGATTAATATTGATTTGCACTGATTATTAAAGTCGTATTTTTTTTAAAAAAAAACCAGAATAATAAAACTGGTGTTGCTCATTAATCTGTTTCAAGGCGAGCATGCACAATCCTTGTGCAATTTCATCTTGTGGTCAGACTGGTGAGAGTAAGGCAGATGTCAGGCACGAGTTCATACTGCAGTTCTTACCAAAACTAAACCGCAGTATAAAGCTGCGATTCAGTATAGTTTTCAGTTTTTACATGCAAGGTAAAAACTTTCATATTTTCAATTTATTTGAACAGTCAAAATATAAATTCCCACAAATTTCAGGGACAGTGGCTGCATGCACTTGATTTAAGAAGTACTTTGAGCTCAACGACCTGGGGCATTCTTTAACATGTAATCAGTTTCTAGTGTGACGGAATACAGATCGGTTCCAGATGCGGAGGAAGCAATCCATGAATCCTCATCGATTGATATAGTTTGTGCAGATTGGTGGTACTGCTCGTGGGACTGCTTCATCTTTATTTTTGGCTCAGAAACAGAAACAAACTCTGAAATGTCAGCTCTGCCTTCAAGTATGCTAACCACTGAAGACATAGCAGGTCGCTCTGCTGATGTCATATTAGTACACATAAGACCAACATTAATCATCAACAGTGCCTCCTCTTCCTTATATTCCGACCCTAACCTCTCATCAACTAGCTCCATCAACTTCCCTTCATTTTTAAGTTCATTAGCCTGCAAGAAAGAAAATGAAAGTCAAATGAACACTTTATCAGAAGCAGCATAGAATCTTTTGGTCCTTGTACAATAACAAGAAATATATCCGTGAGATCCCATTATTTTCACATAAGATAAATATAAATCCAAGGAGGCATCATTTTGTAGAACATGAATGATATTTCTCTGTTTCAGATTATATTGCGAGATAATAAAGTTACCCAATCAAGAATGTAGAAGGGTTCCTGCTTTGTTCTATTTATAGTGTTGTTCCTCCCACTGACAATTTCCAGGGCAACAATTCCGAAACTATAAACATCAGCTTTGTCGGTAAGGTAACCCTTCATTGCATATTCAGGTGCCATATATCCACTAACAGGAAAACATAATAATGTCATATATTCAGTAGAATTTGGCACATTTTATTTTCACTCACGAAGAATATCAGTATAAATTATTACTATTATTACTAGCAGTAGCCGATTGACTAAAAACATTATCACACTCACTAAGTTCCAGCAATTCGGGTGCTTATGTGCGTATTGTCCTCCTCATCAAGTTTGGCTAAACCAAAGTCAGATATCTTAGGATTTAGATCTTTATCAAGAAGCACATTGGTAGCTTTAATATCTCTGTGGACAATCTTCAATCTTGACTCTTCATGGAGATAAGCCAAACCTCTTGCTATGCCAATGCAGACCTTGTACCTTGTTGGCCAATTCAATTCCAAACGATATCTTTCCGCACCTTTAAAGTGATCAGGTTTATGGTAAGAAGAGACGCCATATATATAATTATTATATATAGCATGTATTGTCAAAAATAAAAGAATATAAATTTGCAGAGCATGACGCTGCATAATTACCGAATAAAGCACGAGCAAGGCTGTTATTTTCCATGTATTCGTATACTAGCAGTAATTCATTTCCTTCAATACAACATCCATACAGCTTTACAAGGTTTGGATGTTGTAAACCAGATATCATTCCTATTTCAGTTACAAACTCACGATTTCCTTGCTTTGATTTCTGAGAAAGCTGCTTCACAGCGATTACGGTTCCGTCTAATAGAAGGCCCTATAAATTGAAAAATATTGTTGGGTTTAAAATTATAAAAGAAGTTCCATGATGATAATTCAACAAATAGAGTTGGAAATTAATTCTTGTGTGGGTTACCTTGTAAACAGGACCAAAACCACCTTCACCAATCTTATTAGCACTATCAAAATTATTGGTTGCAGCTCTCATCTGCTTTAAGGTAAATGAGCCAGTGTGCAGGTCTAGGCCCTGTAGATCTGTTAATAAAATGCCTTAGATAACAGTAGAGCAAAGTTATCACAATCAGTACCAGTGCACTTGGAGAGTTCTATGTATCATGATTACATCTACAATTTGAACACAATGTGTCATTTAATATGGAAGAAAATTACAAAGGTTGATGAAAAGTCCGTTAGGAAAAACATATTAAATAAAGCCATAGTTTAAACTTTAAACAATAAAATAAAAAATGATGAAAACCTCTACTTAATTACAATGGAGGAGTTTCTTCAGTTGTGCAAATACCTGATCTCATTGTATCTCTTCGACGCAGACATCCTTTCCACCAGAGTATACCAAGAAGCAAGAAGACAGCAGATGTTACACCAACCACGATACCAACCACAGTGCCCACAGATGCCCTTTTCTTTACTGATGGTTGAACAACATTTGAATGGGAAAAAACAGTGTAAGCATGAGTTGATAGGTAGGAAGATGTGACCAAGAATATGAAATAATAATATGATAGAGAAATAGGAAAAAAGATACAATCTCATCCATATTCATGTATACATGAAAAAAGAATCAGGAACTAAGATGTTCATATATTTACCACGAGACACGGCTATAGCTGAAATGAGAGGACCGTATACACCTTTAGTAGGGATTATAGTTGTCCCTTTACCAGCCCAGTAAAAGCGGATCTCCAAGGTCTTATTATTTACGTTGGCAGAAAACTCCACTACAGTCTCCTTATTCACTCCACGCGCTTCATCTTTAATATTGAAGTCCTTCTTCTCCAGCTTCCCCTGCATTTTTAGACTAATGTTCAATAACATGGAAGATATTTGACTGTAAAATTGTCTGATCATTTGAACATTTACCTGAATGTAAATATCAAATATTCGTCTTCCGAGGCTGCTAAATTGGTTGTCAGTAAATATGATTTCGGCAAAGTAAAGCTTTACTGTGTACTTCCCATTACGCAGACAGAAACCATAATAGGTCAGGGACAATGGAGAAACCCGTGCATCCTTTAGCAATTCCTTATGAGCTCCATTATAACTATTACTTGTCCTGGTAAAAACTTCATTCCTGTCTCCATCCAAGAAGTAGCCGGTACTACTAGATGCCCAGTTATCCCCACGATTGAATTTTAAACGTGCAGATGACTGGCTATCCGCGGCATATGTTTTTCCATCAGCAATAGTTTGTCTACCACCACCACAATTGATATAGAAATAGTCCACATCTGAATTATCTGATACAGATCATAACATTTAATAAGGTGAATAAACAAACATATGGGATAAAGAGAGAATAAATTTAATAAACTGATGTTTGGTGTTTAGATGGCAAAAAAAATCACAAAATCCAAAATTTTGGATTTATCAAACCCGATATTTTGGATTTGGATTTAATTTTTAGACCCGAAGAATTTTGGATTTAGATTTGGATTTGAGTCATACCGATTCCAAATCCGATTCGATATCCGAAATTCGATCCGAAACCCAAATAAAAAATCCAAATTATATATATATAGGCATTTGATCTAATAGAAAAAAAATCTTATAATAAAAAATAGAAAGTGAAACCCCCGCGCCCCCAGAATAATAATTTGTAACAGAATTGTAACAAAATCAATTCCAAATATTCTGCACTAATTACAAATCAAATAAAGCATCCTACAAGCAGAACATTGTGTACTACACTATATTCTATATCATTCTACAGAAGGAGATGATGATATATAAACAATGGGTTAATTATCAAATTCGTCGCCCGCGGCATCCAAATGTATATGTATCAAAAAATCACTCATTACAAAGGTGACTCATTTTAATCATTAATTTAAAAATTAGTATCAATCTTGTCATTAAATATATCAAATTTTGTATCAACTTAATCATTATAAAGTGATTGACTTGACACAAAAATTCAAAATAATGAAATAAATGAGTCGATTTTGTTTTTAGTGACTCACTTGATACATTTGACCGCAACGAGTTACTACTTTGATAATTAACCCTATAAAAATATTATTTCAAGCAAATTCAAAGCATTTTTTCTAGAAAAATACAATGTTCAGCAAAAGTAATTCATATTAATGCAGTGCAAGACTTTGTACTGCAGTGAATTGCCTGACTTTTTAAATTAAAATATGTAACTATCATTTGTATTTCTGATGCGATTATTAAGATTGGATACACACATTTGTTATTTGAGTATTTGTGTATATTTCTAAGTCATTGGATCTGATTTTAATGGACGGTTTAAATTTGGTCTTCAGGTCTCCACTAAAAAAAATTCTCTCTCTCTCTCTCTCTCTATATATATATTTATAGCTTATAACCCGTGCGAAGTTCCGGCTGACTAATATTTAAGTAAATATAATATTTTTTATGTTATATTTTTATTGGTATTCAATATAGATTTTTATAATGTTTAGAATTTATGTTAATACATATGATAAATTTTTTTATTTTATAACAAATTATTTAGAAGAGTTATTTTGATAATAACTAAAAATTATGTATAATAAGTAGATTTTTAAATAACATATCTAGATATGTATATTATTTAGTCTTACAAAAGTTAACTATAATAAGTAGAATTATATTTAATATAAAAATGTTTATATTTCGGCCAAAACTTCTAATATTTCGGCTTTATTAATAATATAGTATAGATATGAAATAGTACTTCTTAATATTTGTACAAGCAACAAGGCAGGTTCTTTAATTTTGTCTCAGATTCTTTAATCAAAATTTAAAGTTGTCTAGTAACACTTACAATAATTTAGCGCCAATAATAAAGGAGAAGTTGTCTGATCTGTAACTATTACAACTTACCTGAACAAGACGTTCTTGTCAAGCACGTGACCATTCCACTGGTACCAAGAAACAGTCATCATAAGATTATTGCTCGAATATTGTCAGCATAAAAGTGAAAATGATGTCAAATAGAACATGAATCAACAATATATTGAAAAAAGGAGTTCGAGAATATATTTAGAAACTTACGATGGACTACTCAAAGAGTTTCCAAACAAGTTCCTACACAATTTTTTCAAAACATATATTAATTAATAAAGAATAACTGTGCTGCTAATTTAAATGTATTAGAAGCTGAAAGAAAATTATAATCTTACAGCCCTTCCTTTCTGCAGTATTCGTCCTCTAAGTTTCCTGGTACCGTAATATTGTTGTATGAAAGATCACTGCACAGAACCAATGGATGATTAATATGAGATCATGACATGTCTGTTCAGTGTTTGTGGTTTCATGCATGCTCGTGTAAACAACGTGCACTCAATGATTCAATGTGTTACTTGATGATTTTACAGAATTATCAATTAGTAATCAAGAATATATATTCCATTTTTCGGGTGAATATTAGTGTTACTGTAACTTCTAGTCTAACACAAGTACACAACAGGACAATTCCAGGACTTGTAATATTATGTAAATTATTTTACTTGAAATGTTGGTTTGCTTTGAATCCTTTGATATCAAAGATCCCATAAAAATTTAACAAGGAGATTGACCGATTTTGGAATCAAGGCCCAAAGGAGAAAAGAATAAAATTTGATGCACCGGAGTGCGTCCTTGAGTATGTCATGCACCCTGTTGGGTAAGTACATCTATGACTTTTCTCTTACTTGTTTTTGTTCTATTTAATTTTGTAGGATTAGGAATAAACATGATTACGATTTAATACCCGACTAATTTTCTAGGATATACAATTGATAATATTGGGAGCCAAAGGAGAACCTAAGATCTAAAAGCGGTATACTGTAAGTATATATTGTACTATTCACTGATGATTTACTGCTAATTTAATTACAGATGATTTATTAATAAAAATTGAGTATTCTTACAATGATACTTGATGAATCGATGATACTTCCTTGTCAGAAGTTAAACCAGTTGTTTAGCTATCTGGGATCCCCACTTGATGAATCGATGAACTAATTAACCTATCATGTTTGAATACTTAATTTTTAATGTTTGAAAATTAATTTATTGTAATGAAATCTTTATGACCTTGGTGCGGTATTAATGATTTTTCTCTCGAACTCTTTGTCGCATAAAACCTCAGTTGTACTCTACAATATATGTTTGCTGAGCTTTATAAGCTCATTCATTTATGTTACTAATTTTCACAAGAAGGAATTTCGGAGAAGGATATTCCGAGAAAGACAAGGACGTGATGAATTAAGGAGTTAGAGTTTGACATAAGACGAGTAGATCTCTAGTATAAGTGTTTTGTCGTAATTTTGTATTTTGAAGTTCGTAAGAAGCTTGTAATGTAATGCGTAACTTTTGACAAAAGAACAGATAGGGTTTTAAAATATTGTTGTATAATCAAAGTTTAAGTTATGTAAGCATATATTGAGATGATTGGTATGTTTGGCGTCCTCCGGATCTTTCTAATGGAACAAGGCATTGACCTTTTATAGTTGAAGAGTATATAAAAAATGGTATGTCTGGATAATTATGAATAGTATCGTGCAAGGACTGCTGCAGGACAAGGGGGTATTGAGTATATATCCATTAGTATGAGTACATCTAGAACATGTTCAAAAACAAATTCGTGCGGGCATGACGCAAAACGGACAATATTATGCTATTATAATGGAGTTAAGGCACGCTTGCAAACGCAACACAGTTTGCTAAAAACTTAACAACTCATAAAAACATTTGTTAGGATCGCAAATGCTCTAGATTCACGTTAATTAAACACAATAACAAACACGAAAGTAAAGAACACATCAATTTAACATGAGAACCCCTCAAGAGAGGGTAAAACCACTAATCCACTAAATATGAAAGTAATACAAGAATGGAGTCGCTCACTCAATCAACACTCTTTAATACAATCTCTTTACCGTGACACAAAAGCTCTTTCTTGTGTATCTCTCACATAACTCTCTAACTTTTGCTCTCTTAAAACCCTCTACAAATATCTATATTTATAGGCACCACAAATATTCTAATCCTAATCTAATTCAAATCCTATTTATGACAATTACTCTCTTTTCTTATTTTGGATAGAAATACTTCCACAATTAATATTTCCATCAAAATAAGACTTACTTTAATTATCATAAATAAGATACATATTTAAATTACGATTCTTAACTTATTTAGGAATTCAGGGCGGACCCCAAAAACAATTATATCATAGAAAAGAAATAAACAAAAAATAAGGAGGACAAAATACATGATTCAAATAAAAATTTGTATAGCTATTAAATTTTGAAAAAAAAAACAAAGAGAAACATATTTTAGCATTTACACTTGAAAAAAGGTTTATAGAGAAACTTACACGACTTTATTGTTGCGTAAACTCAGTGCCCAATCAGGCACGTATCCAGAGAGCAAGTTTCCTGTAAAGTAGCTACACAAATGCAAAATCATAGATCTGTGTGATCAATTCATTTTTTAGACTGATTGCTCTCGTTTATATGTTTGAATACCACCATAATTTGTAGAACTTGATATGGTGTTAGGAAAATTCATGTATTTGATGATATATAGCATGGAATAAAGCAGATTAATCTTTCTGTGTTTAGATTCTCATAATTATAAATCATGAGATAGTCACTGGTGAATTTAACTAAGTATATAATAGTCTCTATGTAGTGTCTTTGTACTTTTAGAGGTTAGTATGGTTGGACAGATTCAAGTATAGGTGACAGTGTGACATGGTGTACTAGTACTTGACCAATTTTGACAATATGTAGACTTTCAAAGACTACACATAATCAAAGTCTATCAGTCAGAGTCTACAAATTCTCAGACACTGAAAATTGTCAGTCTTGTTGTTCCAAATACTACAGTAAATCGACCTTGATCATGAAAATGGAAATTTTGCAGATTCTGAAAGTGCAATAAAATAGGATTGAGTTTGTTCAGAAATAGAAAGATTTACAACATGGAAGGGATAAAGGCAAAGGAGGAACTTATCGATCAACAAATAAGAGTTTGTTCATGATTATTTGTAATTTCTATTTTAATGTTCTTAGATTGATAGATAGTTGTACATATACACTCTCAATTGTATTCATTATTACTTGTCGAATTCTGTAATAGTGAGAGGTAGGATTTGGCTGAAACATTAAGAGCTATACAGAGATGCTGTAATAAGTTTTTAAAGTGTAGAATCTCTCGAGATAAATTGTACACCTTGATAGAGTTTCTATTCTTCTTATTATTTTTAATATAAACAGGTTCATTTTCATCCATTGTTAATTGCTCTAAAGTTTTTATGTTTACGATGAGAAAAAGAAAAACAGGTATAAAACTATCTTACTTGTATATTGTATTTCAAACCGCCCGCCCCCCTCACCTTGATAGAGTTTCTATTCTTCTTATTATTTTTAATATAAACAGGTTCATTTTCATCCATTGTTAATTGCTCTGAAGTTTTTATGTTTACGATGAGAAAAAGAAAAACAGGCATAAAACTATCTTACTTGTATATACAATTTAAACCTCCTTTTAAAGCATTTACTAAATTTAACCCTGACTTTTTAGTTTTGAAATAAAATAAACCTTGCACAAATCTGATCCAATTTCGGACAATTATAGAAGGGTATTTTTGGAAATAAATTTAAATTAGGTGATGAACATCCATGAATATATTTAGCGGTGGCAAAGAAAATAATATAAATATATATTAAAATTTTATTGAACATAAATAATATTTTTTTATATATATGGATACATATTAATATAGAAAATAACATTTAAATATCTATTTTATAAGAAAAACTCTAATAATTGCATATATCTATTATGATTAGATAATATCTATACAAAAAAATTGACAATAGTGCATTTGACCAATATATACCTTAGCTATATCTCATATGTCTTGTACGAGCTAGTTTATTTATTCAAAATTTGGTCGTAAGGTTTATTTTATTCCTAAATTAAAAGGTCAAGGTTAAATTTACTAAATATTTTTAAAAAAGGGTTTTAATTGTAAATAGTTAAAAATATAGGGTTAAATTTACTAATTATTTTTAAAAAAGGTTTCAATTGTATTAGTTAAAAACGTATGATTAAATTTACTAAATATATTAAAAAGGGGTTTTAGTTGTATATTCTTGAAAACGCGGGGTTTAAATTGTATTTAAACCTTCAACTTATTGATTTATCCTTCAGGATTCAAGCTCAACAAATTGAGTGATTATTAGATCAATTCATGACATTAATCTTGTACTTGAAAAAGTGGATAACATCCACTATAAAATGGTGATTGTTAGATCAATTCAATGCACTAATTTGCTACTTTGAATGGTTAATAATGGGAAATATATTTTTGGATTAGCTTGGTGCAGTTTTACCTGTCTGTTGAAGAAGTAAACACTAAAGGATTTTAAAATAGAGAAAGAATAAGGATCAGAGTTCTTACATATTGTTTAGAGACTCAAGGTTACTCAGAGTTCTCGACATGTTGCCACTTAGTTTATTGAAGCTGAGGTCTCTGCAAGAGAAGATCAATATATGATGTTATAGAATCATTTACGAAGGTATTTAGTAAAGATGGTGGATCTGAACAGATAATAAGCACTTCACAGTTAATTTTGTAAATGTGGTCAACAAGAATCGTTTGTTTATGGACCCAACGAATGCACTGTTACTTTCACACAACTTAGAGCAAGTCCAACAGTTTAGCTAAATTAACTCCTAAACTAAAATATAGGGAATCTAGCACAAAATAGTGCTCCAACAATGTCCTAATGGTTCCTTAAAAATTTAGGACATTCATCATGTTGACTATTTCATTGTTATCAATACAATAATCGTTTTCCTTCTTTTCTCCACTACATTTCTCTCTCACATACATAATTGGAGTTCAAATTTTTTATTATTATAATAATGAGGAGCAATTATTAGGATTGTTGTTGGAGTTGATGTACAAAATATTGTCCTAAATCAATAGGAATCATATTATTTATAATATTTATAAGGAATACGCTGGGATACTATTGGATTGGCTCTTAGTCGACCAGACGACCAGTTATAAAAACAAGGCTTCATTGCTTCATATTTTGTGAAAGAAACTAGCTGTTATTTTAATACAACATAGAAGCATAATGAGTAGACTTATAGTCACGACCAAAGTTCTCAAGTTTGAGTGTGAATTTCTTTTATAGTAGACTTATAACTTAATGAGTATCATCCTAGAACGAGATGCACTATAGTAAAGTCACTATAAATTGATAGTCATAATATGCGTGTCAGTTGGTGAGTTAACAGTGTAGCAGCCCTGACATAATTTTTTGCAGGCAAAAAAATGGTCTTCGTTCCCATTCATGCATTCCTTGACCTTTTCTTACCATCATACATGACAGATCTGAACTTCAACATGTGATTATGAACTTATAGGTTAATACAAAAAAGAAACCTATTGCCCAAACAACAATTTTAAAAGTAGCCAAAAACAAGAAAAGGATGAAAGGAGAGATCTACTAACAGCGTTGTCAAGAATTCCATTTCACCAATATACTCTGGTATTTGCCCTACAATATTGCAACTCCTTAATATCCTGCCAACACAAAAGAGTCACTCTGCAGGAACTAATAACATTTATTATGAAAGAGTTTTATGAGAAAGCAACATACAATATTTTAAATTCAGGAAAGCTAGATTTATTAAGGGCAGGAAATTTTCCTTCGTTTCCTTTCAAGTCACTGATTTTCCTGCATATTACATTTGTAAACAGTGTTAAAAAATTATGAAGCAATCAAATCAAATGAATAAAGCTGTCAGACAGAACAGTAGAACTAACAAGTCTGTTATATTAGCCAAAAGACTAAAGTCTGGTATTGGCCCGTCCAAACCGCTAGCTTGGATGTCTCTGCATTGGGGAACTTAGCTATTTGAGGTAGAGCAATTAAGAAACTGATAGAATCACACAACATGAAAATGCAGATGTTGGTAACAGGCAAAATTCTTACAGCCTTTTAAGGTCTGTCCAAGTCTGTATGTAACTAGGTATCTTTCCCGTGAAGTTGTTGTCACTGATTCGACTGCATTTGCATCATGATAATAATTTTAACCATTAGATATTTATGTATTTAACAGGGGATGATGGATTCAGAATAACACCTGTCACCCACGAGTTCCCACACAGATCACTATAATGTATTTATTTTCTACCAAAATGAATAAGAAATGTGGACATCATATGCAATTTGGGATCTTACAAGTCCGTCAGCGAAGTCAGCTTGGCAAGTGTGTCGGGCAATGATCCATTAAAATAGTTTGAAGACAGCGAGCTTAATAGTTAAAAAAACTTAGTCAATTGACAATCTTAAAATTAAGATAATGTAGTTGAAAAATATCATATATGCATGCTACAATAAGAAATACATTGACCAGACAGTCTTACAAAGAGTGTAAAACCATAAAGATAGAGACTGACATTGTCGAAATAGCAGGAAGATCACCAAGCTTGGGTGGAATATTTCCTGACATCCGATTGGCATCTAGTTCTCTGTCATAATTAACATAAAAAAAAGTCTCAAGAGAATTTATCTAACAATAACTGTATTACTCAAAGAAAAGGAATCCAATGCCGAAGAATTACAGTTTTTCCAATGTAGCAATGCTTCCATATTCTTCCGGGATTGAACCCGTCAAACGATTCGCAAGAAGTGAACTGTAGCCACACTCATCAGTTAATCACAAATGTAGACTACAGTATTTTACATTTTTATTGTTGGTAAGTGGTAAACGTAAACCTATCTGCTATGCCTTTCGCATAGCGGATAAAAAAGCATATTACATACATCTGAGTAAGGTTCAAGGAGGCCCATTGTCTAGGTAGAGTACCCTCAATGTAGTTGCGAGTCAAGTCTCTGCATTTGATATGAATAAATTAACAAGAATCAAATATCACTATCAATATTTGAAAAGGAAAACACACACACACACACACACACACACAAAGAAGGTATAAAAAGGTGGTGGTACTCACATAACTCGGAGGAAAGGTAGTTTCTCAAATTCTGGTGGGAGCTTTCCGTTCAGGTTCTGTGATTTCAGTATTCTGCATTCTCAATTCCCGGGTTATAAATAAATAAAGAGTCCAGTTTGTGCGTTCATAATGATCCATATACCTCGTGTGTCACTTTCTAATTATTGTTTCATAATTTTTTTTAACATAATATACCTACTCGTATATAAATTATACAATATTTATATAAATTTTTTATTTTTATTTCATTAGTTTATATTAGCCATTTATTTCCTGATAAGCCGTTGTGTTTTTCCTAAAATGATTTTATTGAACTTTCAAATCATTTAAGGGGCCGTTTAGTTCGCGGAGTGGTATGAGGTTGGAATCAGGAATCGGGAATCGGGTTAATAAGGTATGAGTTTGAGGTATCATTTCTGATATCACGTGTTTGGTTGAGTGTTGAAATGAATATATTTGATTTAATAAATTTTGAGTTATTAATTATAATTAATTTAAAATATTAATTATTTTATTATTTTAATGTATTTTTGTATTATTGATTTATTTCATATTAAATATTTACATTTAATTACTTAAATAGATATGAAAAATATTAAAATAAAATGATTCTCGATACCCCTTTTTCATATAAATATTAAAATATTTATATGACAAAATTCATATAAGATTTCAGAATGAGTTGAACTAAACGATTAACAATACATGGATCAAAGTAGAGCTACGTCTGTTACATCTGTTGTTAAAATAATTTATTTTAGTTAAATTGTATATTTTTTAAATTTTAATAATCTTCTAATATAAAAATTATAAATAAAAGAAGAATATTATTATCTTTTCATCGGAACTGTAGTATAAATATATATTTTAAATTTTCTAAAACAACTTATAATTTAATTATAAAATATTTTTTTACTACATGACAATTATTAAATTTATATATACTTTTCAATTTATAAATTATTTATTAAATAATATAAGAAATTAGATTAATGTTCTTGAAATTATCTCACGTAACTTTGTGAGTTTAAAAAAAAATCTCATATAAATACACGAGAGTATTATTATAATTATAAAAAATTATATATAATTATAAAAATATCCATATTAAAAAAACACCGCCACAACCTATAATTTCAAGAACTTTATTCTTATAAAATAAACGGGAACTTGTGCGGTTATGTAACAGAAAAGTGCCGGCGAACTTGCGGGGAAGAGGTTCAATTGAATATGACGTTTATACTTTTAAAAACATATAATAAGATAAAAGATTTAAAATTATAATTTTAGAGTTTGACTTTGACCTATTCTCACATGCAAATGGTGTAATAGTACTTCTGATGGGTCGTAACAATTGGGTTATTGAGGTTAGAATTTGATTTTCGATATTATGCGTTTAGTTTAATATTTTAAAATGAATATTGATTTTGTTATTTGATTTAAAATATTTTGAAAATAATTAAATTTATTGTATATAGTAAAAAAATTCTTTTTTATATGCATAATATTTATATTGTTAATATTTGTTTAATTATAGTTATCTCTTATCTATCTATACTATCTATTATAACCAAAAAATTAAAAAATTTGGTCCTCGGTATGATACTAGGTAAACCATAAAAAAGATCTTGACCGTCCAATTTTATGGTTCATGTGAACCATAGAAACAATCTTGATTATTGAATTTTAATAAAATATAATTTTAAAAAGAATATAATCATACATACAACTCGAACCCCAGTAGTCCTCTTTTTATACAAATAGGATAATATTATATTATATTTAAATTATATTTTATATATATATTTTTTACGAATCCTACTTATCCTATAATTTTTATTTAATATATCATTAAAATTTATCCTATAATTTTTATTTAATGTATCATTACATTTTATGATAAATAATATACATTTGTTTAGTTTCCATCTATTTCTCTATTTTAATCTCTATACTATATTATTATAACCAAAAAATTAAAAGTTTTGATCGTTGTTATGGTACTAGGTGAACCATAAAAAATATGTTAACCATCCAATTTCATGTTAACCATAGAAACAATCTTAACCATTGAATTTTAATAAAATATATTTTTAAAAAGAATATAATCATACATACAACTTTAACCCTAGTAGTCATCTTTTTATACAAATAGGATAATATTATATTATATTTAAATTATATTTTATATATTTTTTTACGAATTCTACTTATCCTATAATTTTTATTTAATATATCATTAAAATTTATCATATAATTTTTATTTAATATATCATTAAAATTTATGATAAACAATATACATTTTTTAGTTTCCATCTACTTCTCTATTTTAATCACATAACACAAATTATTTATCAAACCATAAGCTTTACTCAAATTAGAAGAATTTTGCTCAAACTAGAAAAACCAGTTCCCATCAATATCTGTATATTCAAATTAGAAGACCGACATCAACACCCGCAACTCTAATCTATGATAGTCCTTCTTTTATACAACTTATCACGGATAAAATAATATTATATTATATTTAAATTATATTCTATGAATATTAAAATAATATTATTATTTTATTAACATTAATTAAATTTTATCACTATGTTATATCTATACTTTTATATTATATTATTTTAAACAAACTTCTATTTTAATTAGAATATATAGTTGCACTAACAAATTTCAATTTTTTTAATCGCCCAAACACTTTAATTTATTTAAAATTATAATTTTATAATTAAAATTTTTGAATATTAAAATTATATTATATTTTATTTAAATTTTAATTAAAATATTTCTAATATATTTGTAACTCTTTTTATTAGTAAAAATCTCCTAAATTAATTAAATTTAAAGAAAAATAAAAAGTTTGGTCAGTTGGTCGTCCGTCCGGTAAATTCTCTTTTTATACAACTTTTTTTTTATCATTTGTAAGTTTTTTTTTTATACGATTTTTTATGCAATTATAATTTAATTATAATTTAATTTTAAAACATATATATTTTACATGTAGCTCTATCATCCGTGAGTCATTTTTTGTACAACAATCTAATAATATATTTCACTTCACTTCTACTTGAAATTACAACTTATTAATTAAATCTCATGAATATTAAAATTTATTAATTAAATCTCATTAATATTAAAATAATAATATTATTTTATCTATAAATAATTTTTATTATATATTATATTATTATAGCCGATATAATAAAAAATTATATTTTATATTTAAATTATATAAAATAATTAATATATAATTTATTAATCTCGCCCGTGCTTTGCACGAGTTATAAGCTAGTATTTCTTTATTTATAAATAAAAGATACTACTTATTTTTGCTAAATCAATAAATAAAATATAATTATTGATAAGATAACTTTATATATTAATTTATTATCATAGAAAATAAAATTTATACATAGTTTTTAATGTACAAATGAAAAGTAAAATAAAAAAATAGAGCAATTTAATTTCATTTCTCTTGCATGTCAATCATACCCATCTCGAAAAAGCATATAATTTTATGATCTATATATGAGTTTTAAAATTTGGAAATCATAAATCAAACACAACCGATTCAATTCATTCCAAACTTATTCTAAACCAAATGATCGATCCCGAAAGCTTCAATCATCATTGAATTATAAAATAATAATTTCAATAAATTAATTTATTTTTGACCTTCACTGGTAAAAATAAAACTCTGATAAATAAAAAAAAAATTCTCAAATGAAAGAAAGTAGACGTACATGCTAACGACATGGCAAACCCCATCGGAGGAGCAATTATCACAAGTGACCGAGTTATCAACCGTTGTATTCCAACCAGAACCTCCACTGCATGGATCTACACTAAAATCCCAGTCGGTCTTTCCCAGTGTCTTTGCACTATTTCTCAATGCTTCCACTGATACACACACCCGTACAACACATAATAGCTATTAAAACTCGATCGTACCCCGTTGAATTTTAGAAAGCACTCTAACTAGCTAGTATCTATATTTTTCAACTTACGAATATATATATATATATATATATATATATTATGTACCTTCATCACTTGCTAGAGCTGCAGAAGTGGGAGTAATGGCAAAACCGATGAAGGAAAATAGTAGTGTTATTATCACAAGTTGGGTGGCTAGTGATGGAGCTGCTAGGCCTCGAGGCCTTGTGAACATCATGAAAGAATAAACTTAAATTTGATTGCTTAAAGATAATTTTGGAACGAAGATCAACATAGAGTATATTACAACTACAAAGTTGGAAGATATTAAATAAATATTGATTAATTTGAAGGAGTGACTTGATTAGGCCTTGACCAAGTCCATCTATTGTACCCAACTACCCATGGTTTGCTTTCTAATTGTTCCTTTGAAAAGTTTGAGCGATTGGTAAAGTTTTAGGTTCTCTTTAAAATTCATGTTCAAAATTACATTATTATTTGATACAGTAATATTTTTATTATATGTATGTTTTAAATTAGATAATAAAGTTTTGAATAATAATGATATTTTTGTAATTGTATATAATTTTTCATAATCAAGATAATACACTCATGTATTTATATGATTTTTCTTAATTTAAAAAAAAAATTATGTGAGATAAACTCAGAGATATTAATAATCTCTTTAAATTATAATATAAAAGATAATTAAATTTAATGTAATGATAAGACTTGTAACCGCTTGATAAAGTTTGTTTTATAAAAGTATGCGAACCTATTTTTTTACAAACCAATTTTTAAAGAAAATGGACTTGTCACGAAAGCTATTTTTAAATTAAACTCATCTTCAATCTAAAATAAAAATACTTCCTAATCTAATTTTAAAATATTTCACAAATCACACGTGTCTGTTATTGATTATATATAATAATTAGACAAGATAGACATCTAATTCATACTAAAATCAATCATGCCGTAATAATACACTATTTGAAAAGTTATTTCAGTACCCAAATCCAATATAAAATCCACTCTATCATATGCGCATATACATGTAACATGCTGCTTTGAAAAGTTTGATTGATAAAGATATAGTACGTATTGGTATCTATATGAGGGATTGACTATTGACTTTAAAATTAATTATTCTGTTTCTTTTTCAAATCATTGTCATTTTCTGTCATAATTAGCGAACAACTCTTAAAAACTAAGCGTGGAAAGCATAGTTTTTTTTAAAAAAATTATTGTCCAACAATGTTTGTTTTTTTTTCTCGATAAACGCAGGGATATATTAAAATTGAAAGGCCTTCCTGAAGGAAGAACTGAAACAAACCCCAAAAAAGATAGAGCCCCGAAAGATAACTTAAGAGACAATTGTCAAATTGTAGAAGATGAGAATGACGCAGTAGACAAAATAAGATGAATGAACAGAAAAATATTACTGCAAATTCATTGATCCTGTCAATCAAAATTATTTACAAAGTGTTATGTCCAATATTCGGGCATGGATCCTAGACAGACCCAATATCATTATTGACAAGCCCATATCATAATTGGGTTCACTTAGCATGCATGGCCCGTGTTGAGTTTGCTTCACTAGAACAAGAAGAAATATTCTAAGGGACTTGGCCTAGCGTGAGGTCACAACGCTAGCCCACCCGCCTTAGACTCACTTCACTCTCTTATCCTCATAAAGAGTTCAATCTAAATCTCAAGGTCTGGAGGAGATGAGAGTTGGGCGGGATGAGAGGAGAGTCGGGCGAGAGGAGAGTCGGGAAGGAGTAGATGAGAGCTGGGCGGGATGAGAGGAGAGCTGGGCAGGATGAGAGGAGAGCTGGGGGGATGAGAGGAGAGCCGAGCGAGAGGAGAGCTGGGGGATGAGAGGAGAGCCGGGCGAGAGGAGAGCCGGGCAGGATGAGAGGAGAGCTGGGCGGGATGAGAGGAGAGCTGGGGGGATGAGAGGAGAGCCGGGCGAGAGGAGAGC
>QRFB01000280.1:0-20529 GCA_008931105.1 Oenanthe javanica
TTTATTAATGTTAGAATAATATAATATTTTGGTAAGTCAGTCTCAAAACTGGTAAGTTAACATCATATTAAAGCTCCAGTTGGCAAAGGTCTCATATTCGACTTCCTATCACCCCTTAATATTCTCATAATGTCCGAGTCCTAATATTAAAGTTTTAAGAGAACCAGTAACTGAACAACTAAATATGAATGTTCTTTCATTATTCAACACATATTTCATGAAGTTAAAACGGAAAAGAAGAATAGTGGAATGGATATTAGTGGCTTATCTAAATTCTTTAAGTTAGTTGCATCTTACTAAATATAGCGTCCTAATTTTTTAAATAGTTTACTATTATTGGTGTCAATTTTTTCTTTTTCAATGCTATGGCAACAGTTGCAGAGGTCTTGTGATTAATTACTGGCATTAGTAATTTCATCTGGCTTATGTATGAATGCAAACATGTGCTATGTTAGTCGATATAATTTTATTGGGTTTGTGTAAATAGTTGTCAAGTATGCTTAGTTCTGAGTTTTGACTAGTAATCTGTTTTGAGGTTATTGTTTTTGTTAAAATCAAGAAAAATGGCAAGAGAAATGATATTCATCAGCATGAAGGTGGTGGAAGTATGCATTGTATCTCCCTCTGCTGGCTATAAATCAACAAAAATAGATCCATCAAATAATCTCCAGCATATTTACAGCCCGAATAGCTAAGTCATTGCCCATGTTAAAAACTGTATGCACCTGGAAAGTTTTTTTTTTAATAATCCCATCTCCCTGGTTAAGCCTTGTTAAGGGATTTATACTTGTATCGATTTGCCCAGAAAAGATAGTGCAGAAAATTCAATATGCTGAGTGCACACATCAGCCAGTAAAATCTCTCCAAATGATAGTGATTCAAATTAGGACCAGAGAGCCATGGCTTGTTCTTGGCACTGCCTGTCGCACTATTCACTATGGAAATGATTACGGTGCTTAAAAAGTAACCCATTGCGAGTGATGCCCACGACAACGAAGTAGCCAATGATCTCATGCTATTTGGGGCTTCTGTAAAGAAAAACTCCAACAATCCAGCCAAGGTGAAAAGATCAGCCGAGCCAAGACACAAGTACTGAAAAGCAATCCAAAAGAATGTTATTGGTAATGGCTGGGTGGTGTCTAGGCTAGCATCAGTTGCAACTCTTTTTCGTTTAATCTCAACAAGTGCTGCTATTCCCATGGCTACAATGGAAAGGACTAGTCCAATTCCAATGCGTTGTAAATGAGATATTCCCGTTTCTGTTTTAGTTACTTTACGTGCAAATGGGATGATTACATGGTCATATACTGGTGCAAGAATCATTATGAAGATGACAGGAAACACAGGGAGAGATGCTGGAGGTACTTTAAATGATCCGAGTTTTGTGTCCATGGAGGCAGCTTGTTGGACTGAGAAGGTGGAAAGCTGAGCTAGGCAGCAGTTGAGCATGATAGTGCAGCCAAACACTGGGAGAATTTTGAGTACAACTTTTACATCTTCTACTTGATATACTGTACACTCTAGTGATTTATGGGCTGGCAGTCTTGTCACTGCTCTGTTTAGAAATTTAAGACTCTCAGATGGGGTTTCAAGAAGATCAAATGATTTACTACTCTTCTTTGCCGCATGTTGATTGTCAATGTTAATTGATGTTCCAAAGGCAGGGCTTGCCGACATGCTTGCTATGGCATTACTTGGACTCCTTGCCACAGAAACGCAAGTGTTCAAAGAAGA
This sequence comes from Oenanthe javanica, assembly GCA_008931105.1. Lineage (NCBI taxonomy): Eukaryota > Viridiplantae > Streptophyta > Magnoliopsida > Apiales > Apiaceae > Oenanthe > Oenanthe javanica. The sequence continues at coordinate 1,735 of QRFB01000280.1, forward strand.
AGCAACTAGCACCTGTTTGTTTAATTTTTTTTTAAAAAAACAGAATAATATAAGAAAATTAGGTTAACATAATCACGCACTTCAATCAAACTAAACAAAGCATGCCGAGTATATCCACTAGGCGCAATCACCTAGTAAATGACATTAAATAGGATCTCTCTCGATCAATGTTAATTAGTTAACCGTACCTTAAGTATTGTTGTAAGTGGGCTTCCACAAGGTATCTTGTTCCTATAAAACTTTGAACCAGAAAGAAAGATTGGAATTGACAACAATATTGTTAATGTTGATATTCCAAAACCCCATTCCCATCCTCTATTATCTTCGATCCATACAACCAAGGTCACGGCAATAAGAGCTCCACATGCAAGAGAAAAGACAAAGTAGTTGAAGAAAGTTGATCTTTGCTTTCTTCCTTGCGGACTGTCCTCATCAAATTGTTCAGCACCATGTGTTGCTAGAGATCCTTTGATGCCTCCAACACCAAGTGCTGCTAAGTATAGGCCTACGAACAGCATTGCAGCTTTAGTGCCACCAACTTTGTGGCATGGAACGTTTGGTCCACATTTTTCTGGCTTTAGAGAAGCTGATCGAGCTTGAATGGTTAGTATCAGCCAACCCTGTTTTATTAACGTCCAAGTTAGTTCCCATGTTTTTGATCAATTTATCATGTACATATATGATATATACTGCAATGTATGTCCATAAAGATCGTGCAATTCTTAAGTGTCCACTTGCTATATGAAAAATCACAGTTTCAAATTCATGGAAATTTAATAACCTCTTTAGGTTGGTTCGAACTTGTAAAAACAGCGTACATTTGATGATAATTCTCGGAGAGTGACACTACCGATCCTTTCTATTTTTTCAAATAGTAACATTAACAGATGAGTACTGCATGATGATGAACATTGTGGGGTTCCATGACTTCTGAAATTCAGGTGGAAGATGCTAAGGGATCGAATAAAGGAGATTTTTTAGAAACTGTAAATAGGATGTGACTAGTCTAACTCATCCTCCACTTGTATCCTTCTTTTCTTGTGACAATTGCTAGTGGGGAGTGATAGTTATAGAAAGTATACTTCAAACTTACATTTCATTCATGTCAAGCTTTCTTGGTAGGCCAAGGCCACCAATTAAAAATAATGCTCACACCAAGGGAAAAACAACTGTCGGTTCCTATCACTATTCCGTATGCGGTACTCCCTACGTCCGAATTTGTTTGACTTTTTGAGATCAATGTGACTAAATTTTAATTAAAAATTACATATATTATATAAATATAAAAAATTAAAAAAATATATCATTAAAAAATATATTTAATAGACTTTAAAATGTAATTTTTAATTTTCAAAAATTATGAAAGAATAAATTCTTATCTTCAATCAAAATTTAGTTAAATTAACTATAAAAAATCAAACAAACCACCACAGAGGAAGTAGTAACTTGTGAGATTCGAGTACCTAAATAATTTTTAAAAAAAACATGACCAACATGGATACGATACCCCACTTGAAATAATAATCTAAAACAAAACAGCTTGCAGGTATGGGTAATATAACCATATATTCAACCCTAGCAACATCAAATTATAGTCGTACAAAAACAAAAACGAAGACAAATAAATAAACGAAATGGCCATTTTGGACGGTTTGACCAGAATGATGTTGCAAGTGATAGATAGATTACAGATAGTTGGGGGATGTGAATGTGGTGTAGTTCAAGTAGAAAAGCTTGTCCACATACCAAGCCTTTGACTTTTAGTACTTGAAAATATTTGGCATATGTGCATCCATATAAATTATGGGTTCATCAATAATTAGTACGTCTTTGAGGATAGCTACTGTTGTTTATATTTTTCTATTTTTAATATCTACGAGAGCCTTTTCAACTATAATATTATTGGCACACTAACCACACACCTGTCTTATTGAGAAATATATTGTTTCATATAATAATCATATTGTTACGTGTATAAAATGATATCTAAGCATAATTAATCCTTTAACTTAAAATGAAAAAAAAAGAATAATATTAATTATTCCATTATTTAATTTATGCAAAAATGATAAGAATTATTTATTTAATGTGTAGTCTACAAGAGGAGATAGAAGCTCATGCATGCATGGTTGACAATTTGACACACACTGACGCACATATTTTTATATTTATATATACAATCCAAATTGTATATCACTGATCACACTGTACAGATCAAACATTTTCGAGTAAACAAGATTTGTAGAACCAAAAACACGACCGATACTCAAAAACTAGTATTACTAATGTATATATGCAGGAAAAAAGAATTAAGTCTCTCTGGGGTGTGTAAAAAATATCGAAATTGAGTCAAAAAATTGAAAAATGAAATTGAAAAAACCGGTAAACAATAAAAAAGCTATAAAAAATCGTAACCAAACGGAATAGATATATCAAATTTCGGTATTAATCGAAAACCGAACCGAACCGAATATTATATTATTTTTAAAATTTATAAATTTTATATTATATACACTTAAATCATCTAGACACTTATATTGTTAGATAATTATATATTAATTCTAATGGCATATAATAAATATATTACTACTGTACTAGGTAATATATTTAGCGTAATTATTGAATTTTAATATGTGAAAATTATTCAGCCTTTTTTAATCATATTTATTGAATTTAAAGTTTAAATTGGTAACAGTTTTAGGTAAAAACTGAAGCCAACCGAACCGAATCGACACCCCTAAATCTATTTATGAAATATACAAATAATATATATCTGCACTTTTTGTAATTGATAGAGAAAAAAATTATAATGTTCCAATACCTTTGGGGATAGAGTCATTAATCCTAAATTCACATCAAAATTTTAATCTAATTTTCTTTATTATAAAATATTGCTTATAAAAAATATAGCTAAATAAATATATGACTCAATTATGAGGAATCCAGATGCATATTATAATATATAAACATATGTTTCAATATATATATATATATATATATATATATATATATATAAACATAACCTGATAACGTAAATAATTACTCGGTCATAAATAGTTAAAATATATTTTGCTAGAGAAAATAGGGTCCTTTCTAGTGTGATTAAAAAGATGCATTTTTTAATCAAAGAACAATTTTCTTGAGTTTTGATTAGTTACCCCATGCCGCAAGTTATACGAATAGAACAGTACTATGAATAATATTTTAGTACTATGAATTGAATTGTATAGTAACGGATGCAAGCAAATTGTGAGAGAGTCGCTTTTCTTTCTCCATAAAATTTGTTTAAGCAAAATATCAAAAACTGCATGTGATGTCATTACTATGGACACCCATATTTGAACTTCTTTTCATTGAAGTTTGTGCCTACACAGCTACAATAACTGCCAATTTGATGCTGCAACGGAAACTTCTTGTTTTCCCAAACAATTTATTTTTCCTTACAGTACTACCAAAGTAGTTAATCTACTATTGATACCTTTCTTGATCCAAAGTGTACTCATCGTCTCATTTAATTTTTAATATATTTTAAAATATGACATATATAACATTGTATAAAAATGTTGAGAATCAAACAGTACTCTCAGTACATGAGAGGGAATAAGTTATTTGACATATTTCTAATCGTTTTGACTCTCTATTTGAAATTATAGTAAGTTATATAGTAAACAGTAAGATATTTTGTTTAAAGCAAATTGATACAATTTAACAGTTAAAACTACAAATATATGAAGTTTAAGTAGAGTAGAAATATTGTGATGAACTAACCAGGAATTCAAGAAAAGCACTGATGAGATAAATGTAATATGTAGAGAGAAAAGCATCAGACAAGAAGCCACCAAGAAGTGCAAGAAGGAAGGATGTGCCCATGAAATTAGTGACTGCATTTGCTGAATCTTTTGGAGAAAAGTGCATATGCTCCGCCAGATATAGTACCAAATTGCTTGCATTGGCCAGAAATGCCAAGTTCTCCAATATCTCAACCACTATTAAAAGGAGTCAAAAAAAAAATTAAAGCAAAAATTTAATTAATTGAATTTATAGGTATAAAAAGGAACTCTTTATTGAAGTTGATCACAGGAAAAATGGTTTGTAGGAAGCCCTAATGTCCATGCAAATCTATCAAATCTCAACTTTTAAGGCTTGTTCATGACTTGAAGATGAAATGAAAATAAATAGTTACCTAATACAAAGGAGGCAGCCAGCATGCCACCATGGCGGCCTCTTAGTGCAGGCTTATTTCTCCAGTTAACATAACCTTCCCATCTGTCTAGCTGGTGCTCCACTTCCTACAATCAAATAATCAATAATCACTACAAGAAAATATGGCTAAATTCGACGGAATATCATAAATATAAATACACAGAGAAATATATATTTCCATAGTACGTTACACCCAAACACACACATGATTCTTGTTTGAAGAAAGGTGATGCACAAAGATAAAGGGAAAAGAAGATAAGGTACCCACCATTATATTTAACTTTGGAAAGAATAGTAGTGATGAATGGTTGATAGTTCAAAGCTTCCGGAGAAGAAAGGATCTAATTTATAGAGAATGGTATAGAGTCTAGACCCCTTTTTTTAATGGGCTTTATTTTGTTCCTTTCAAAACCCTTAAATACTGATGGTACAACTCAGAATATATTTTTATTAACTACATATGACTTACTTAATTCGCTGAGCCCCGTGTACTTGGCTTGCTTTTGAGGGGGAGTGAGAGCATATACTACAAGAAAAATAGCTTCATACAAGCATTTTTATCCGTTGTCTGATACCCTGAAAAATCGTTGAATATTGAGCCGCCGTCTCATACACGGATGACACAACGGTACGCAATCGTTATCTGTCTTTAAACAAGACAACATCAAAATCATGAAAAAATATTGTTAGAAGGTTGGTATAAACAACAATTTTGGTAAATAGACTATTGTAAGACTTGCAGTTAATCAAGAGTTTGTTATGTGAATCTCAATGTCTAATATTCTTTAATACAATAGTTTCTATAAAAGGAAGTGTTGTTCTTCTTTCTATAGTCAACCAGTTCTAAAATAAAATCCATTGTCGTGATCGTATTATCACAATGGTTCCTGGATAAGAATGTAATGTCTGAAGATAATGAACCACAGCGGTTCATAAATAAGAATTTGTTAGCTATACCTAGTTGTTACAATGGTTTGTAACTCATTATCTGTTGTAAGATATCAATGTGATAATGGTTCATTTTTTAAATAGACAAGTGTTTTATATTATTGTCTCAAAAAAAAAATTTAAATAGACAAGTGTTTAATATTATTGTCTCAAAGAAATTGAAATAGACAAGTGTTTAACAATTGAAACTATGGTTTAATATACAAAGTATCATGGATAATTACAACCTACAACTAAAAGTCTATGTCTAACATCAATACTATCACAAACCCTATTATACTTGTTCTAATATCAACATTGTCACAAACAATATCAAATCAAACTTCTTTCCTTTCACTTTTCTAGTAAAACTGTAACGAAAAAAAGTAAGCACACTAACAAGATTCATTGATAGAATACTATTCCAATACTTGATAGCTGCTATCGATTGTGGCCGGATTGCAACTGCATTTCATCTTTGTCGAGTTTGAACTAGAGCTTCTGCCATTAGAATAGTACTCTGATAGTTGATAGATGCTTTTGCATTTATAAACAAACATGATTGCTTAAACATTACCCATGAAATATATATTATACATTCAAGGTAACAGAAAACAAGTGATATCTTACCATAGCTTGCATTGTCAGAATTACATCAATTTTGTAGTTGGGCTACATATGCATCCATGACTTCCAAGTTGAGATTTAAAGCATGGACCACTATTTCTGGAAGTAAAATAGTTGAGCATGCTCTAATAGATAAACAACTAGAAACTCATCAATAAACATATCACAAGTAACAAGAAAAATGCTAATCCAATAAATTATCATATAAGAAAAGGAGAGAATAGAGACAAAATATATTCAGAGTTGCAAAGTAGGTCAAGCTCAACTCCTAGCTTTAGTTTCGCTTCATGACTTCCTCTTTCTGAAATCACTCATATGCACAAGTCTCAGATTAGATGATTGATTTAATTAGACTCATCATCGAGTTTCTAAAAAATAATGTAAGTAAACCCTTTAGTCCAATAACAAGGAAATTATCGAATCATCCCATTATATAAAGAAATCATAAGAAAACAACATATCACATCAACACAGAATATTCAATTAGGTACAAATTAATGCCTCCAAAAATTGATAGACCAGAGGCCTACACCAAACCCCCTTTAGCTTACAATGTATCTAATTCTATAATCTCAAGAGAGATTCACCTTGGATAAAATCTTACTAGCTAGCAATCAAGCCTTGTTTTCCATGTTTTGAAGAAAAAATGCATCTAGTTTCATTAGTACAAAAATACTATTATCCTATGATATCAACAACACTATTATAATATAGATGCACAATAGTCACAATTAGGCAAAACTGAGAATATCAGCTTCTACAAAATCCGCGCTACAAACTACACAATCGGAGCATTTATTTTGTGAGAGAGGGAGATGATTTGCTTGATACACTAGTAAAATACACACAGGGAGAGAGAGAGAGATCAAAACCTACTATAAAATCATGACAAAAACAATTAAAACACAATAATCTCAACAAATTACCTACTGAACACCCATTGTTTCCATTTCTTACTTTGTTCTGAAATCACATTTATTATTGCTGACCCCAACGGAGATTATTACCATGTTACTTCATCTACTGAAAATATAACCAAAAAATAAGCTTTAAAACCCCAATTAAAAAATAAAACTAGACTGTATATGAATAACCAAATCAATTGAGAAAGAGAGGTTTTTACTGATGGCGATTTCTTCATCAAGACTTTGGATGAAGCATCTTGTCAATCAAGGTTCATGCATCTAAACTTTTGAGCATTGATTGAATCATGAAATTATTTAAATCCTAGGAAATAATATCAAGAGACGTAACAAAATTAGAGATGATTTGGTATGAGGAGTGGATGATTGTGGCCATGGATTTTCCAAGAGTCTAGTGTTAGAGAGAAAGAGAGGCATAGGCGTAAGTGGGAGAAAAAGAGAAGGAAGATGTTATATGATGAATTTATTTGGACGGTAGAGATTAAACCTCTAATTCAAATCAACGGTTCCAATTTTTAGGCTGGTAGATCCTTGTGCTACACTATCAGCCAATAAACATCGGCCATGCTAATTAGTGTTTATATATTTCTAATTAGTGTGTAAACAATAGTATTTTATATATTTATTAATATCTAAAATGAATATAAATTTTTGTAATTAATTTTACTTATAAATTATATATATATATATATATATATACACACACACACACACTTGTTGAATAACACATGCATTATTCCAAAGATTTTTATTTTACTCATTTCCCATTTTAAATAAAGAATGATTATTTTTAATAAAAAATTTATTATTATTATTATTATGTATTATTTGTAAAAGAATTTATTAAAAAAAATATTATTTAATTAACTTATTAATATTTATAATTTTTAATATTGTTTTTAATTAGGACAAGAAAATTTTAATATTGTTTTTAATTGAGAAATATAATCTTTTTATTTTGTTTTAAAATCTAACTCATTATACAATCATTTTTTCTTTTCAAAAGCGTTGTCTTAATTAAACTAATACAATTCTTTTTTTAAAAAATGTTGTCTGTTTGACGCTACAAGACAAAAATTAACTTTGTACTATAAGACGAAAAATGTTTATCTAGTATTTGGACTAGTTTTGTTAAAAATATATACAAACCAAATTTAAAATATTCTAATTTTTTTTATACATGACTAATACATATTGATCTTAACATCCGTACGGTTGGATCATGAAAAAATTATTTTTAAATTTTAATAATGATAAAATTGTAGATTTACCACAAACTCATTTTCTACACCATAACTCGTAGCATCAAACACATACTCATTCTAATGTTCGAATTACAAAACTATGTATTTAGTATTCACAAATATATAATGTTAGGAAATAAATACTGATGTTGTCAGAGTATAACAAGAACATAGTTTACATTGCTGGCGTCATCAGAGTTTAAAGAAGCTGTCGGTCAGAATTTACTATATCAGAGAATACTCAATCAGAGTTTACTCTAACAGAAAATTCTCAAATCAGAGTATAAACAACATACAGAGTTTATCAATCAGAGTTTGTCAAGAAGCAATCAGAGTTTGATTAGGATAGTGAAGAAGGAATCCTAATACAAGTCTATTTCTTTATTAAAGCTATTCTTTTCATAATCTATTTTATAATTGAATTGTAACTATGTCTATATAAACACAGACATAGGATAACATTAATGTATATTTCAAGTCTTATTTTTCATAACCTAGCAGCTCTTGAGAAAAAAAAATTGAGAGAGTTTTGTATTCCATTCATAATTATTAATACAAAACATTGATTCTTTTTATATACTTGTTTTCATATTCGATTATTAGGTACTATTACATTCAACTCCCCTTCTGTAATAGGTTATATTTCTGGGCAAACAATTGGTATCAGAGCAGACAGTTGTCTCAACAGATTGGGTATTCTTAGACCCACAATTTAAATTTAAATTTTCTTTGTTTGATAATTAAGCAATTAACTAGTAAAATAGATGATGATGTTCATACTATATATTTTGCTATATTTTTATAATTTATTTTTAGTCATTTATTGCCTAATATAAATTTTGAGAATGATAAGAGTTTAGCTAGTTTTAGCATGAACAAGAGAATTCTTGCTGACTTAACTAGGAATGATGCAAAGAAAAATAATCTATCTCCTCTCTTTTATCCCACATAGGTCAGACTTATCTTAAATCAGAGAATGCCTACCATGTATGGAAGAGATTTCTTATCTGTGGCTATGGATCAGAGTTTAGCACCCTCTGATTCTAACCCAAGCCACCCAGCAAACACTGATAACCAAACACTTTTGCCAACCTCTACAGTTTTCCAAAAGACTGTAGGTGTAAAATAAACTTCTTAACAGGGCACAAGAAAAAGGAAAGGCAAATCAGTGAAAGAATCTTCTCCTAAGAAAGATTGATGAAAATACAGATTCTGATGAAGGGTTGGTTTTTCCTGAGAGGAAGACTGTTAAGAAGGCTTCTGAGATTCCTCCTGCACCTTTTATGAAGCCATTCACAGTAAATCCAATGCCTGAAATGAAAAGAAGAGGAGAAGATTGGTCAAGGCTGCAATCTCTGATGCTGCAAACATTGAAGAGTTAAACTCTGATGCAACAATAAACTCTGATGTCCTAATCTCTGATCAACCAAAACCTCAAGATTTAAACTCTGAAGACATCCAAAATTATGGACCAATATATCCTTTAAACTCTGATTTCTTGATAAACTCTGATGAAGCATGGCGGTTCTCAAACGCAAGTATTCATTGGAAGGAACCTGGATTACCAGTTCCAATTGAGAACATGAGTCTTCGGTATGTCAAGTCAAATGCTGATTGGTAGACAAATGTTGCCCATTATAACCGTGAATGTATTAGACGAGGGGCTACTGTTGACAAGACGGTCTGTAGGAAAAAATTGAGGAGGTTGACTCATCTTTGTCTCAAGACTAAATAGGAGTGACAACACAATTATTTGAAAGATGGGCCATATGTCACTCCTGTTGACAAGACGGTCTGCAGGAAAAAATTGAGGAGGTTGACTCATCTTTGTCTCAAGACTGAATAGGAGTGACAACACAATTATTTGAAAGATGGGCCATATGTCACTCCAGAGGAAGATGTTCATGTGACAATATATGACTCTCCTATTCATTCCCCTAAGCAAATTATCAAGGATATATCTTATGAAAGGGTAAGGGAGCTGGCTGAAGAAGTTAGAAAGGAAATTGAGGCAAAGAAATGTCATTCATCTACAGTATCTCCAAATACAAAAAAATTCACAAGGAAGAAGAAAAAGAATGTCTCTTTTGGCCAGGACACACAAGAACCTGCCTCTCAAAGTGAGGTAGCAGTCCTTGAAGGGCCAGACACACAAGAACCTGTTGATCAAAGTTCAACAGCAACTAATGCAGTAGAAACAGATGAAGCTAGCAGGAATCAGGGGTACAACCCACAAGAACCTTCAGCTCCAAGGGTTGAAGAAGTTGTTAAGGCCCCTGCCCCACAAGAACCATTCAATCAAAGTTTGGATGCATGCACACAGTCAATAAATGAAGATTTTGCTGTTGCTGATGCTAGTGAGACAAACTCTGAGACAACTCCAATGGCAATCTCTGATGCAATCATGGTACAACCGCTTTCTGCCAACCAATGGAGACTCCTTCTACATCAACAAATACTCAAGGTATAAACTCTGACTTTTCTTCAGAATTTGCATTCTCCGATAGTATAAGTTCATATTTTACCTTTCCTATTTTAACTGCTAGAATGATCATGAATAGTCATGAAAAAGATACCCCTATTCATGTGACTACAGACCTCCTTTCTCAGCCACCTCTTATTTCTACAAGACATTGTGATTTGACATTTTCTTATGAGAATGAAGTAAAATGTGTGAAAAACAGAATTAATAATGAGAGGTAGATACTGAATCTGGTAAAAGGAAAGGTAGAATTGAGAAAGAAGTTAGTTACTTCTAGTGAGAAAAATCTAACTTTTAAAAGTTATGATATGTGTGAAGTGAAAAGTAATGAGATTACTTTAAAAAATCAGAGTGATTTAGGATGTTCTGTTATTTTTGTAGGTACTCAGAGTTTATCTATCACTATAAACTCTGATGGTTTGCCAAACTCTGACCAAGTCACAAACTCTGATAGGGAGGACACAGACTCTGATGAGCCAATTTTTGCTGATGAAGAAGTCACAGACCTGTCAATCCCCTACACACAAAGGTACAACTCAAAAGGTGGCCTGTCAATTCATATGATGCTCATGAAAGATTAAGGATGGATTATCCTGATTATATGGTGGTGGAAAATCTTAAAAGAGAAATAGAAGCTGCTCTAGATGCAGAAGGTGTCAAGAGGGATTTCAGTTCCAAAGCAGGGCCATCTAATGAAGATCTTCTCACCTCTCAGAGACAAAAGGTCTGAGATATGTCATGGAAATTTGCAAATGAAGAAATATCTTGACCACATGTTCATGAATTGATCAATAAAGCTGATAAGGACATAAACTCTGAAGAGATGAAAACAATTCTGAAGGCTACCACTGTGTTGTCCAAGGGACTTCACAATGAAGTTTGTAATCTTAAAGAATCTGCGCACAAAACCTCTGCATCTATTCATACTTCTATCACTACTTCTCAACATGCATTAGAACTAAAGTTGAAGAATGTTTCAGCCAAACAGGATGCATTGGAAGCCAAAGTTGATAATCTTTCCACTTCTGTCAATGCTATGCAGAGTATGCTACACACAATTATTGAGATTCTTATAGTTAGAAAATGTCATGATGTCAGAAAGGGGGAGAAGGTTACAGACAAATGCAATGAGGATGCTATATAAAAATCTGACAAACCTGATGATGAAGATCAAGGGAACCATAAGGATGGGAAGCAAACTCTAAAGCAACAAACTCTGATTGGTCAAACTCTGACAACATCTCAAACTCTGATAACAATAAACTCTGATAAGAAGCAAACTCTGATGAAAGCTGATATGGAATTAAATAAGAGGCTTGAAGAAGAAGAGAAGGCTGAAAAGATAGAAGAGCAAAATTTAAAGGATGCAGAACTGACAAGAAAGTTGTTTGAAGAAGAAAATCCAGGATTGGATCCAGGTGCTGTAGAAGAGAAATTAAAGAAATCTGGTACTGACAATGCTCAAGTTCAGAAAAAGAGAAAATATGTGAAGAAAGCTCGAATTCAAAGGAAGGAATCTACTCAATAAAAGAAAACTGAATCTAAGCCTGTCCAAATCAAACCTATTGAAACTCCTAAGCCAACTGCTCAGTCAAAATCTACTTCAGAAATCCAAACAAGGTCAACTTCAAGAATTCAACAAAAAGCTCCAGCTAAATCAAAAACTCCTCTCACTATGTCAGGAACCACATTTCTCCCAGGTGGGTCTAACTTTGATGATGATGAAGAAGAGCAACAACAATCTCTGATCAGAAAGAATATGTCTGATCTTCTGTGGACCAAAACTCAAACTTTGACTCTCAATGCCAGACTTGGTAAAAACAAGGGTGGTATTGGTGATTCACATGCCAAAGTCTACAGGGGTGAAGCCAACATTTGCTAATATCCTTTCTCATTAAAATACAAACCTAAGGAAGAATTATCTCAAGAACATCTTGACAAACTAATATCTGTCAACATAGTGAAGGACATTTTTGATGGTACACAAGCAAATGAGAAGCTTCTATACTTCTTGGAGAATGGAAAGGTTTTAAAAATTACTGAAGAAGATCTAATCCATAAGGTATCAAAAGAACTTGAACATGTTCTGTATCTTCTCAATAATGAAAATGAAGCCACTTCCAGATAGGTAAAGATCCTTGAAGGCATTATAAATGAGAAGAAGAAAAATGAAAGATTATTGATGATAAACACTGAAGAATATAAGCCAAGCTATCTATTGGAAGATGACTATGAGAAAGCCATGGAAAAAGGAGATGCAAGGGTCAAGATGGTGTTAGGCATTCCTACACTAATTTTAAATCCAGATGGTAAGAAGGCCTGTTGTATTCCCTTAGATGAAAGGATGGAAAGATCATCAATTTATGCTCTGAGGGCTGCTATATTTCAAATTGATGATTCTTCTGAACAGATGAAAGATTTGAAGGAAAAACTGGTTGAATTAATGAAGAACACTGAAAAGAAGCTGTTGGATAACTTTCTCAAGGAAGACTTTTCTTATAGAAGAATTTGATTCAAGAATGAGATTCAAACTCTGATGCATTTGTCCATACTTCTGACATCATAAGAGAAATTTATGTTTTACTTTATAAAACATAAATTGGGGGAGATTGTTAGGAAATAAACACTGATACTATCAAAGTATAACAAAAACATAGTTTATATTGTTGACGTCATCAGAGTTTAAGCAAGCTGTCGGTCAGAGTTTATTCTATCAGAGAATACTCAATCAGAGTTTACTCTAACAGAGAATGCTCAAATTAGAGTATAAACAACCGACAGAGTTTATCAATCAGAGTTTGTCAAGAATCAATCAAATCAGAGTATGATTAGGATAGTGAAGAAGGAATCCTAATACAATTCTATTTCCTTATTAAAGCTATTCTTTTCATAATCTGTTTTGTAATTGAATTGTAACTGTATCTATATAAACACCAACATAGGTTAACATTAATATATCTTTCAAGTCTTATTTTTCATAACCTAGCAGCTCTTGAGAACAAAGAATTTCTTGAGAGAGTTTTGTATTTCATTCATAATCATTAATACAAAACAGTGATTCTTTTTACATACTTGTGTTCATATTCGATTATTAGTTACTATTATATTCAACCCCCCTTCTGTAATAGGTTATCTTTCTGGGCAAACATATATATATCCATATTATACATATATATTCAAGTTATAAGGTATAAAAATCAAAATTAATAAAGAAAATAATTTTTTTAATTTTTAAAAAAATCTAACACATTATACAAGTGTTTTTTAGTTTCAAAACTATTACTTCATTAAACTGATACAATGGTTTTTTTCAACGATTCTATATTAAAAACCGATTGGTTTGTTTAACTCGTACAACACAATTGCTAACAAAAATGTTGTCTGTTCAACACAAGAGGACAAAATTACCTTTTTACAATAAGACGAAAAATGTTTCTACATGATTTTTCATACTTTTGTTATAAAAAATATACAAAATAAATTTAAAAATTTTAGTTTTTTTTATACATCACTAAAATTGAAATATCTTAACATCCGTACGGTTAGATCATCAAAAAAAGAATTTTAATTTAAGATGGATTTAATTATAGATTTATCACAAAATCATTATCTACACCCTCACTCGTACATATAGAACACATATTCATACTCATTTTGAAACTATAAAACTTTTGACTTATTACTAAACAACTATAGACATTTGTACATAGTCACAAAATAATATTTATTCAAGTAGGGTTAAAAATACAAAAATTCATAAAAAAAATGAATATTTTAAACTATTTAAAATCTATGACAATAGTGTAAAAACCTGTTGATTGATATATTTCCAAACAATGATATCAAAAACACTTGTGTGTATTTTAATAAAACAATAGTATAATAAAAATGTTGTGCATCCTTTAACAATAGTTATTTGGTCTGTTGTATGAATTCTACTAAAACAATATTTTTGTAAAACAGTTGTATGATATTCAAAAACAGTTATCGTTTCCGTTGTATGAATTCTTGTAACACAATAGTCTTTAGAAACAGTTGTGTAATCTCCATAATTTTGAGTATTTTTTCATAATGGTTCTGAAAATTGTTGTATTAATCTTGGATTAGACAATGGATTTTGGAGGGCAAAAATAAACCATTGTATGTTCATTCTGGGCAACGCTATTTTGGCTGAGCGTTGTCTGATAGGTGTTGTCTGATGTTGTTTTTCTTGTAGTGGAGGGTGGGAGAACAAGGGGGGAAGATGCTAGATTTTTATGTACATACATACATTATGGTTTAGATGCTATATGTAGTGATCATATAACTTAGACAGTGATTTTATTGTATTCTCTCCTTTCCAAATTAATTGTCTTATTTGATATTTTTGATTAATTTAATTTTAATTAAAAATTATACTTTTTTATAATTTTAAAATCTAAAAAATATATTTTAAAATGAGTTAGTTTATTTATAGATTTTATAATTATTTTCAATTATATACAATATATAATTTTAATTAAACTTTAATTATTTTAATTAAACTTTAATTATTTTAATTATAAAAAAATCAAACAGAATTAATTTGAAACGGAAGAAGTAATATTTTATATGTAAGAAATATATATGAGTGGATTTTCTATTTGAATTATGTTAAACAATTTGTTTTTATTTTATCATTATGTATAATGAATCATATATATATATATATATATATATGATTCATTATTCCATAAATAACACTCTAATATGAAGAACAAGAAAGAACACAATGGAATCTTACATAAAAATTTATGTAGATTCTAATTTTAACATTGATTATGCTTTTTTATAAATAATAATAAATTCTAACATGAAGTTAACAATAAATTAGGATTAAACATAATAAGAGATTATATGTAAATTTTATTGTTACAAAAACGTATATAAGATTCTATACTGGATTTTATGTTAGATTCTATAATATTTGATTTTTAAAATTTAGATGAATTTTGGTGTCAGAATCGATATGTTAACCTTAATTATTGTTAAATTTCACTACTAGAAAAACTGCATACAACATCAGTTGCCAACTGATGTCTGAGAAATTTTTGACCGATGTCTTCGCATGTGATGTTAAAAGTATATACTTTACACATCAGTTTTCAAGTGATGTTAAAAACAGATATAAGACATCATCTCCAAAATAAAGACGATGTTAAAACCAATTGGACATCAATTTTCTTATTAAAGTCGATGTCTATCGCTATGTTTAACATCGGTTATTTTTATAGAGACGATTTACAAGTTTCTTTAAGACATCATGTTTTATCTCTATATCTGATGTCTATTACAAATTTAACATCAGTTTCTTCAGTTTAAATGATGTAATAGCTTATTTAAGACATCATATTTTTTAAAGACCAACTGATGTCTTTGTAATTTTAGACAACAAATTTTTTTATAAAATATTGTTAGATATACTATTACACATTGCTTTAAAAAAATTTGTGATGTTATTTCTTTTGGTTCAGATGACAGTGTCCTGTGTACATTGATATATATTAGACAAAATGAATTCAACCAACTAACAAACTTATCCAACCACAACCAAACTACAGAAAAAGAACTGCTGTCACAAAAAGAAATTTAAATTACCAAACTGAATTGATATATATCATTACCAACAACCAAAGTAACACATCCACATAAATAAACATGGCTAGCTAAAAGTACTTCAATCCAAACAAAATGGAAATTAACCATTCAACTAAACAACCCTAGCAGATTCCAAAATAAGTACTATACCAATAAATTCAAACTAAATTTATAATATGATGAGAAACAGATTTCTCATCATGCACACTACCATGAGAATGAGAGTAAATCCACCGACTTAGCAATCCAGAACCAAGTTCAGAACTATTCCTCTGACCAGCAAGTTGACTGCCAGACCCCTAAAAATATATATTCAGTACCTATAACAAAAGCCAGAGGTAGACATTGGAGTGTAACACTTTAATATGAACATATTCCCAAGAAAATTACATACAAAGGGTTTGTTGTTCTATTTGCGATAATAATACAACATTCCTTGGCTATCAAGAATAAAAAACCTTCGCTAGCCTTGTCAAACCATTTCCGAGCTTCCTACATTAATAAAAGATCATAAAGAAGCATCAATATAAAGAATTGGTACACAACAATTTTTGTGAATTAGCTAGACCACGGATGAACAAACATGAGATGCACAGCCGCACAGGCAAAACATGACATAGTGAAACACTTTGTTAGAAAATAGAAAATATAGTTTTCATCTTGAACATTTCAGGCTTGGCAAATTCTCTGAGGATAATCAAGAAATGTAGGTATAAAAGTTATCCAATCTTATCAACATATCTTCGATACACATAATTAAAAGATTTACATCATGTCTTCAATATATGCGATGATATCCAAGCGCACCTCATCCAATTCTTCGATTGTGTAAGACTTTCGAGTCTTCATCGCCCACTAAAATATAACAAAATAGAAGAAATAAATTACCATACATATAATCTGTCCCAGGGTCCGTGATTAGCATAATCAGCTTCTGTGCAAGTCAGCAATAGAAGTTCTACAGTTGTCGCTACATGTAGTAAATTGGACAAGTCGACTTCTTTACCAAAACTAAAAAAAATTAGTAAAAGAGTTGTAAGTTATGTAAACATACCAATACATACGTTCATCTGATTCACAGTTTGTAGATTGCACTTCTTTCTCTGACATTTGTAGTCCTGCTTATCGAATACAGGTAGGAATCAATAAACAAATATCAATATCAAGATAGCAAAATCAGGAAAATTATCAAATAATTGAAATATAGAGTCATGTTGTCAGCATAGTTGTATTTAATTTTAAGCTGGAACAAAATAATTTGAGGAAAACCATAGTTATAAGTTAACACGTCATTTTTAGAGAAAAAAAATCATATAAAATTCTAATTCTAATCAGAACTCGGAAGATATTAAAATCATAACATGTCATAAAATCTAGTAAAGTGGTAGGGCCGCAGGGGAGGAAGTTAACTAAATTGTGAAGTGAGCTGGTTAGATAATATGCCAAATATGAAACTGCTTATTTATACATTAGCATTCTCTTGAGGACATAAATAACATGTAAGTTTATTCTTATATGGTACAAGTATACTCACTATTGCATCCATTAACATCATTTTTCACCTTTTCTTTTCTATAAAAAATTTTCTTTTTCAAAAAACAAAGTTGGAATAACTCCCAATACAGTCACTTACTAAACCATATTAGATGTAATTATGCAAACATCAACATATAAACATAACATCCAACTCTATGAGCAATGGAATGTAGCCAAAGAAAACTGTTAAGACCACCAAACAAGTCAAGTGGGCAACTTAAGAAGATACCTGTAATCTCTACTTCTATATGCTTTTCCATCAATTACTCCTCGTTAAATTGTTTTAGAAAAGGAAGAATATTTTGTATGATGTATTTGGAGTACCAAATTTTTTCTGCATGGCTGAATTCTAACTTGAATATCTCTCTGTCCTATAACAGACCAAAACAAGTATTGTCTATAACTTATATCTATTGTTAAATGAAGAGCATCTAACAAGCATAAATAAAAAACAAGGAGTATGTAAAGATACTCACTTTGACCAGTACTTCTAAACGCAATTATCTTTTACAATTACAGTTAAATTGACATACTGGGCATTCTCTAGCAAAGTCCTCTTCAGTCATCTTAGGGTACCTGTAATTAAGAACAAACACAAATACTTTTATGGAAATATCAATTAATTAGATAACAAACAAATAAAGATATACACAATGAATAATATACAAATATCTAGAAACAAATTGCTAATAGCAAACCCATCATCTTAATGCAAAAATGAACCTAAGATGACCAACAAAAGCAGTATTAGTGTCAAAAGAAACAATCTAAGTTCAGAAGATAAATATCACCACTAGAATTCAAGAATATGTGGATGGCTGCATACTAGCAAGGCTCATTCCTCTCTGCCATAACCAAAGTCATGGAATCGAATCCTCATTCACCCCTCTACATGACATTGGTTCAAATCCTTATCCGGCCTTCTCGCAACCAAAAAGCTAGGGTTTTGAAAATAGGATCTTGGAATCGCCTAATTAACCCCAAACGAACTAATTACTAATCAATCTTAGCTTCGAAAGCTAGGGTTTTAAAAATCGATTTGTAAATATAGGGTTTTGAACTGCGGCCAAAGATTTGTGAGAGAGATGATGAGATGATAAGATATGAGAGATGATGGGTTGGTGAGATGGTAGAGAGAGATATTTGCGATAGAGAGGGTTGAGAGAGAGAAAGACTGTGTCGCAAAAGAGAGAGTGATTTTTGGGAGTACCTATAACAAAAGCCAGAGGTAGACATT
>QRFB01000280.1:20622-34029 GCA_008931105.1 Oenanthe javanica
GGGGGAAGTGATTTTTGTCTAAGGGGGGAAATGATTTTTGTCTAAGCTGGGGGGAATTATTTGGGTAATAAGATGGGGTAATTATTGACCCACTTTTTTTATTTTTTTGAACACAACTTTAGACATCGAGCTTTTTACCAAGCAATGTCTTAAATAAGGTTTAACATCGTTATATACAAAAACAATGTTAAAAAGACCTTTAACATCGGTGGTTTTTGCTACCGTTGTTAAAGATGTGGTGTTGTATCCAGTTTTTCTAGTAGTATTTTGTGATTCTAATCTTAACAGTCGAATTTTTGTAAAAAAATGAGATTTTATAATGGTGTTCTTTGTGTTCTTTATATAAGGTATTTTTTATGAAGTGCTACCCTATATATATATATATATATATATATATGAAACTTGTCCAGAACCAAAGTTTGTTCTGGACCACATACATGTAACAGATCTCAGCCATTGGTAGGCTGGGTAGGGTCTCCCTCAATGTTTCATTGAGGCAACACACAATAGCAGTTTATATATATGTATATATGTAAATCTTAACTACTACTCCCTCCGTCCCACCCATTTATTTACGTTTCAGAGAGAGGGATCGTCACTCATTTTAAGGTGCATATAAAGTATAGTTCTATAACTTCTTTTTACAATTTTTTGTTTTTGAATAAAAATTGAATGTTTAAATTTTTATTCAGAAAAAAAATTAAAAATAAGTTATGGAACTATACTTTATATGCACCTTAAAATGTGTGTCAGACATTCTCTCCAAAACACAAATAAATGGGTGGGACTGAGGGAATATATTATAAACTTAGACAATTAATAGAATTAGAAGGGTTAATTTATATTAATGTTTCAGTGAAGTTGTAAAAATTTTAATTTTTTAAGAGAAATTTTCATTACTACCCATTTACAATTGGTTTTTCCAAGCGGTGCCATTTCGGGTTTTGAACTTCCAACTAGCACCCCTAGATTATACTATTACACTTAAAATATCCTTTTGTTAAAGCAAATGTTAACTAAACGTTAAAACACTAGTAAAACACCTGGAAATCATACCCAACTTAAATTTATTTGCAATTTCACAATAGCAATAATCTGATACATATAAAACCAGCCATAAAAAAATATATGAACAAAAGATATTGTGAAACAACATAAAATAGTCTAAAACCATTATCTAGTTGAGATCGAGTTTCATGTCCTTGTGAGACAATAATTGATGTCTATGAGTCTGCAAGTCATGCACTTACTTTTTTTACTACACCCCTTGCTTCTTTTGCTGCATTAGACTGGTCTCTCACCATAGGATTCCTAACCATAATATGCACACCAGTTTTCTTGCTTTCTTTGATTTTTTTATTAATAAGGCCCCCTTTACATGTCCTGGATTTGGGTAGGCCCAGTAAGGCATATCATCTTGAACCTTAATTGATGGTTTCTCATTCATTCTTCAAAAATTCAGAACTATTTAAAGTGGATCAGGCTTTAGAGAGGTCCCAACCCAAATTGAAATAAGCTTATCAGTTCATCGTTCGAACATAAGGAGTAAGTCCTTATCAGTCACTAACTTGCGGTGCTTCATGTTATAAACATATGAAAATGTAGGATAATGTGTTAAGTAAGATAAGTGTTGCAGATGGGGAGGTTGAATGCAACTTGATTAATTATAACTATTTCTTGTTAACAACACACAAGAATTGCAATTAACAAGTTTAGGATGCAAACAATAAAAGTAGATAAGCAAGAAAGTATTTTAAACTTCAAAACTAATTTTATTATTTTTATTTTGCTATAACTGACTGGAAATGAATTCTATCTTCGATGGATACAATAACAATGAATTTGCTAATACTTCAATGCTTGAGAGAAAATCTAGCTCAGTTGCATAAGAAAAAGTACTTATGAGATATCTGTATTTATACTGAAACACATATCCCACTTACATGTGCACTTTTCCTTGGTCCTAGAACAAAGCTTGAAATAGAAAATATACTTTTCTCCTTCAAACTTATCTTCATTCCATTTGTATATAAAGTAACTCTGAGATATGCAGAAATCTTTTACTCATTGAGCACGGTTTAACTTTTGCTTGTCTTCTTCCAAGTTGCAGTAGTAGACTTGACAGACTAGATAGACATGTCCAAATCATTTCTTGTAATTTCACTATCTTAGTCTGCTACCTGGAACAAACTTTCAGCTTCAATAAAATTTTAGTGCCAACTTTTAGCTCCTCTATGGTGACAGTATCTTCAGCTCTTCATACTTTGTTGTCAAGATTTGATAGTCTACTAAAACATACTGTCTACAAAGTTGCTATTAACTATCCCCGCCAATGTTTCTGTCAATAAAACTTGTTGTCTTTAAATCTTCATTCTCCGCCAAGTTTAATGTTAAGGAATAGTTGATGTCACATGTTCCTTTGTACTGTCACTTGAATATACTATTATAGGCTTGAGTGTTGAATGTTATTGTCGAGAGTTTGAACCATGTTGTGCATAAACATTTTATGAACTTCTATTTCACGGATCAAGTTATTACACTCGTACAAGATAGTAACTATTAAACTTATTGTCACCGACTTATGCTATGTTAAACATACTGTTTCAAGTGACTGTCTAAACATACTGTCAATATACATTTGACAATACATTTTACCTAGCTTATTATAAATTAAAATTAAGTAAATTTAGTTGATTACACTGTTAACACCACAATCTCTAACAATCTCTCTCAATTTATTTTTATGTAAAATAAAGACAAATTCAAAGTAAATTACAGATGCTAATTGAATTAAAATAACTCAAGTGTTTGTACAGGAAAATATTCAGAAATTACAAGTACAAATTCAACAATTTCTCAAGCTACATGCTCCTCTTGTCAACAACGATGGATTTGGCCTTGTCTATTGGTTCTTCTATTTCAACAGAAGGCACATCACTCTTAGTTGTTAGCTCATCCTCATCATTCAACTGTTGTTTGATGACCATACTAACTTCATCAAATTCAATAGTTACTTTCTTAAAAATTGGAGCCATAACATTTTTTAAAATGTGAAGATTTCCAACAAACTCAATTTTCTTGCATTTTGTTGACATAGATTTCTACTTCTTAAGAGTGTCATAGTCAAATCCAACTCCAACTTTAGAATTCTCTTGGTGTTTCTCATGAAACTCTTGCAGTTTCATGGATGAGTTGTGATAGGATTTTATCTTCAATTCATTTTCAGAGATTTGATCTCTTAGAACTTTTTCAATCTGTTCTTGGCAAGTGACTTTGTTCTTGAGATACTCATTCTCTTGTTTCAAGTTTTCCAGATTTATCAAGGACAATTTTAAGATCTCATTCTTAGCAGTCAGTTCATCATTAGCCTTTAGTAATCCAACAATTTCCTCATATTCAGCAGTCATAATAGTCTGAATATTAAACATTTCAATGCTCAATTCTTCAACAGTTTTCCTATACTGAGAGTTTGACATGTCAAGTGAGACTAATGAGGGTAATTGAGTATTTGAGGATGATGCTACATCATGTGAGTTAGCCATGAGTGCCAAATTTCTATATTCCTCATCCTCATCTTCATTTGTGTCATCCCAGCATTTTCCTTCAACTATGTAAGCTTTTCCTGTCTACTTTTTGAGGAGTGCCTCATACTTGGCTTCTAGTTCCAAGTAATCTTTTTCCTTCTTGATTGATTTAGGTTTTCTACACTCAGTTGTAAAGTGTCCAATCTCATTACAGTTATCGCATATTATTTTAGATCTATCAACTGTTCCAGTTCTATAACCTCCATTGGTGTTGCTTCCTGTTGGAGCCTTTCCTTTGCTTGAAGAGTTGAAATTTGGTCTTGGTTTGAAACTTTTGTTTTTCTTGAATCTTAAGTTTCCAAATTTCTTTTCCATGAAGGCCATTATTTTGTTGTCCATTCCTTCAAGTTCTTCAATAGTGTAGAACTCTTCTTCATCTAATTCACCCTTGACATAGTCTTTTTCTTCTTGTTCATATTCTTTAAGTTCTCCAATCTTTAATTTCTTACTTGTACCGGTCTTTTCAGTTCTTGATGGTTCATTTGCAACCAAGGCATGTGGAATATTGGCCATATTTCCTTCCTAAAATAGAATTCTTTTGGTAAAACTCTAGTTCATATGTTTTTAAAATTCCATAGAGGGTTTCAAGTGGAATTTTTTTTAGACTCTCCCTTCTCTAATTATAGAGATTGTGCTCCAAATGTTCTGGGAGAGTCAACAAAAACTTCATGTTCTTCTCCTTTATTTCATAGTACTTTCCATGGATTTGAAGGTCATTGATGAGTTTTTTGAATATTTCAAACAACTCAGTTATGCCTTCATTTTGTTTTGACATGAAAGCCTCATACCGTGAGACAAGAATTTTTCTCTGGTTGTCTCTTACCTCTTCAGTTCCTTCACACAGAATCTCTATGGTTTCCCATATGTGCTTTGTAGAGGTGCAGTTGATAATGTTGTTGTACATGACAATGTCTAGAGATTCTATGCTTATAAGCACTAGAATATTGTCGAGTGACACCTTCTCTTTCTCTCTGTCTGTGTACTGAGATGGATCTTTTGATATCCATATTATAGGTATCACTTTAGAGCCACTGGTAGTTTCAGAAACCTATGTTACTGGCATAAAAGGACCATTCTTCAAGATTTCTTGATATATGGAGTTGGCAGCCCTTATGAACATTAACATCTTCTTTTTTCATAGGTTGTAGTTTTCTCTGTCAAAAGGAGGAATCTTTATACCGCTCAGCTTCTGAGAACTCATTTTGATCTTCAAACTGTATATATGTTAATAGCCTCGCTCTGATACCACATGTTAAAAATTAGAGTTACAGAAGTTTATAGAGGGGGGTGAATGTATAACTTCAAATGCTTTTGCTTTTTGTTCTCACTTCTTTAATTTTGATGAACTGCTTGATAGTGTTTGTAGTTTTGTCAATTCACAAGTGTTTATTTAAATACAAATGTAGAAATGTAAAAACACAGAGAATTAACTTTCAATTAAATGGTGTATTAGAATGAATCAGCTACAATCTGAAATTCAAATTGAACTTCAGCTTCTTGTTTTTGGAAGTAGAAAACAAGGTATAAAAATACTTGATGAAAAAATTCAGCTTTTTTCTATTTGAGCTGTGTAATTTCTATATAGACAACATGTCTTTTGGTACATGCACTCACTAATCAATTAAGCTAAAACTAGAAATAGATAAAAACAACTTTACATTTGACTACTATCTATTTCTAGCTAACACAAACTATGACAGTCCTTTTTCTTACAGCCTTATCCCTTCTGTCATTTGTCTTGTTCATCTTCCAAGCTTCATTGTAGACTTGTCTCCATCTTCATAGGTTTGACTGATCCTGTAATGACAGAGCTTCAGAATCACTTATCTTATTTGTCTGTAAATCTCTTAAAATTTATCTTCTTGAATCAACCGAGTACTCTCTTGAATTTACTTCGAGAAGTCATAGTGAATGACTTCTCGATTAGAATAGACTTCTCGATTAGAGTAGACTTCTCGATTAGAATAGACTTCTTGATTAGAATAGACTTCTCGATTATAATAGACTTCTCGATTAGAGTAGACTTCTTGATTGGAATAGACTTCTCGATTATAGTAGACTTCTCGATTATAATAGACTTCTCGATTAGAGTAGTCTTATCGAATCATACTTGTAACACATACTTCTCGATTGGTTCTACCCTTGGTACTTCTCGATTGCTCCTTTAACTAACTTCTCGATTTATTCAACTGTACTTCTCGAATAGCTATCAATTCTTTGACTTCTTGATTACTTCTCACTTCTCGATTGATTAATAAGTTACTTGTGCATTTGAGACTTCTCTAACAGCTTCACAGTTCTGACTTCTCTATCAGGATGACTTCTCTATCATATATTTGCCTTGGTGTACTTTTCACTGTAATTTTTATTTGATGAAGTCTTCATTGATTTGATGCCTGATTCAGACTGAATCTTCTATCAATCTTTATTATTGACTCACATTTACATAATAGAAACATACTTCTATCTGAAAATATATTTTGACATTTTAAGAACACATCCTAATATAGAAACATTACATGTGTTACATCAAGACAAGTAAACATACAGAGTAGGCTTGATTCGGTCCAACAATTCTAAAGTATGGAATATTCAATGAAGAATATCTGGATGTCAAGAGACCAACAATCAATAATTTAGCTCAATCCAAGGTTGAATCAATGACCAAGGTTGTTATTGAGTTGTCTAAATTCAACTCTTTGAGTAAAGTAATCATTAACTACTCAAATGGAGAAATGGAGGAGATGGATCATAAAATGAAGGATGAAAGTTATTTCTTGATCAGAAAAATGTTTCTAATCATACATGGCTACGATATCAGGACTCAGGTCCTCAGGGGGATCTTGATCAGAAAATTTCTAGAATTGATGAACTCATTCAAACCTCATCCTCTAGATGGTGTTAAAGCTGAAGAGCCTGAGCTAGTCATCTACTTTGATTGTCTGATGTTTGAGAATGATGAAGGTGTTGGGACAATCGAATCATGATGCTGCGTTTTATGATATGAAAACGAACGAGTTTGAATAGAAAATTAACCTTAATCGCTACGGCGCAAGCGATTCAAATCCACGTCTTCTACTGTATTCCCGTATTCACCTTGAGCGAAGTGTGGCCTTCGATCCTCCCAAGGTTGCCTCCCTTCTAACTTTGAGATCTTGGAACCCTAGTTCTTGGTTGCCTCCTTGAACGGCTGCTCACAAAAACCCTAGTATTTTCCAACTCATAGCTAGAAGAGAATAAGATGAATATATAGGCTACAGTAGGGATCCTGGATAATTAGGTCGGGCCTTCCAATGACATTCTGGGTCAAGCCCAATGTCATTAAATATTAATTCAATCCACTAAAGAATTAATATTTGCACTACCTCTCCTAATGCCGTAATTTAATTATTTAATTCGGCTCCAATATTATTTGCTTATTAAATTCCCCATGTTTAAGATATCGAATGTCCATTAATTAAATTAATTTCTGATAATTAATTTAATCAATATCTTTTATCCTTGATCATCCACTCAACCTTATAATTATGCAAGAACAAATCTGCCTGCAGGACTAAAGCATAATTATCTTTATGAGCTTTCAAGAGGACATCATCACCCGAATATTTTCGGACACGGTTTCCTTTTATAGTCAATATCCCACTCTGTATGCAATGTCATTGTCCAAAACATAATATTGTGATTAACAAAAAATCACATCACATATGAATCAAAACATGTGCATTGCATACAAGTGTCAATCACTGTATCCGGATTAAGAACCTAAGCAATAATAATATTATAGAATCTTAGTTCTTCTTTATTATCAGAATAGAAGAACAATTCTAATATTTTAATCCCGTTCAATATACACAAAGCATACAAGTATTATTCAATAATCAAGATAGATTATTTCCAAATAATACTTCAGTCATTCCAGTGGTTTGTTTAACTCCACTTAAACTGTGAACATTTATTATATTATATATAGACACTGACAATCTAATCTTCTGTTATCCCATTTGATACTAGATTATCCACAATATATAATATACAAACAGTGTTAAAATACGCATTCAAGATTCTCAATAAAAAAAAGACAATGTCATATACTTCAAACGAATAGTTCAGTATACTCCCTAACAGAAGGAATCAAAGAATTCTGAAGTATGGATTCTTTGCAGGATAAGAATTTTGAGTTATTGATCAAGTTGGAGGAACAATTTTCCAAGTATCCTTATCCAGAGGAACATAAACGCATTCCCAAAATCCAAGGAATAATCACCACAAAGAAAGAGAAAGAATATGATAAGAAGGTAGATAATGAAAGAACTCAACAATATCTTCTAAGAAATCTAAATAGAATTATATTCTACAACACATGTGTATTTATTGAAGAGATCACCTTTGAATATTTGAAGACTTTGGCTGAGAACGAGCCTCATATCACAGAACTTATCAAAAGGAAACTATTTAAGATAAATTTTTTTGATAGATTTGATCTTAAGAGGAAAGCCTTAGAGCTATGTAATTTCAAGAAGAAACAGGAGAAGGAAGATATGAAGAAGAAGAAAAAGTTTAATGCTTAGGTTGAAGCCACTAAGAAGGAGATTGACAGGATAAGTAAGCAAATCAAAGAATCTGAGATTGACTTGAAGTGTACAAAGCTGAATGATTGATTTTCAGGAAAGCCAAATTATGTCTCACCTTTCTTCATTAATCCTTTAAGGATTATTATTGACAACATTAAAGTGAAAGCTGTGGATTTCAAAGTTCTCAATACTGCAAATCTAACGAGAATCTTCAGAATCACTACAAGATCTTTTCTGGAAATTGAAAGAAACTTGAGTACCTTAGTTGGAGAAATCATTGAATTAAGATCTCAAGAGTATGATGACATAGATAAAATGAGGGTGAAGCAAATTTTCTCATCTTTAAAGGACATGTACATTGCTGATGAATTTGGAGTCAAATATCTCTGCATTTCCAAAGGGCCAGTGGAAGACTACTACTCTTATCAAGACTTGAAGAATCTATCTTATAAATTGGTGAAACTGGTGCTTCATTGTGTGATTGAGCATGCCAAGACTACAAAAGAGAAAAGGGCTCTAAGAGCTTTGGAATTGCTATATGAAAGAAATAATCCTCAAAAGAAATCTGAACATGGAAGCTCGAGCAAAATTTGAAGACCTACTCAAAATTTCTAGAAAAATGGCACCATGCATGCTAAGAAGAAAAAGGCAAATATAAATGGCAAGGTATGCGTTAACAAACACAATAACTATGCACATGTTCACAATGCTCCTAAGAAGATTTGTAAAAACTGTGGATGAACAAATCACTT
Source organism: Oenanthe javanica (assembly GCA_008931105.1). NCBI lineage: Eukaryota > Viridiplantae > Streptophyta > Magnoliopsida > Apiales > Apiaceae > Oenanthe > Oenanthe javanica. The sequence continues at coordinate 29,530 of QRFB01000280.1, forward strand.
TACACATGTGTGTAAGAAACCTGTTATTAATAATGCTGAATTTGCCTATGGCTATGTGAAACCTTTGATGCATGATAATCTTAAATTATGTGACAAATTTGATTGTATGCCATGCAACTTGAATGTCATGAATACTTGTTTTAGACTAAGGAAACAGCTTGTTGAAGGATGTATTAGTCAAAACCAAGATAGCAAAACTGCTAGGCCTAAGTCTGCTAGTCTAGTTAAAAGGAAGAAAACACTTCATGCCACCTAGAAATACATCTAGCTCTAGAAGTACCAATCAATCTAAAAATCAAAACCAGAACAATGAAAGTATGCATGATCAAGTGACTAAGATTGTTAAGAAAAAGAATGGCATTCATGTGTCTAAGCATAAAGGACCCAACCTTGTTTGGTTACCAAAGAAACCTTGAATTGTTTGTTTTTGTAGGGCATAGGTAAAAAGAAGGTCATGTGAATCTTGGATAGTGGATGTTCAAGGCATATGACTGGTTACAAAGCCGTGCTATCATAATTCAAAGATGAGGCTGACCCAATGGTAACCTTTGGAGACAACAATATTGGTTTCACCATGGGTTATGGCAAATTGATTTATGGAAATGTTTTCATTGAAGATGTAGCTTTGGTCAGTGGTTTGAAGCATAATCTACTCAACATCACTCAATTCTATAACAAAGATTTGAAGGTGGATTTTGACAAAAAAAATGTGCCTTATATCACACAGAAATACCAAAGAGGTTGCTCTACAAGGAGTAAGGAAAGGAAGCCTAGTTTATAGCAAATTTGGACTCTGCAAACAAGGAAATGATTTGCTGTATCTATACCAAGGCCTCAGAAAATGAAAGTTGGCTTTGGCACAAGAGACAATCTCATTTAAATATCAAGAACATTAATTCTCTAGTCAAAATAGAATTAGTGAAGGATCTGCCCTTACTTGAATTCTGCATAGAAGGATTGCGTGAGGCATATCAAAAGGGAAAGATGAAGAGGTCAAGTCACAGAAGTAAAGAATTCACCTCAATCAACAAACCATTACAATTGATTCACATGGACCTTTTTGGACCAGTAAATGTCATGACCATGTCTAAGAAAAGATATGCACTTATCATGATTGATGACTTCTCCAAATATAATTAGGTTGAATTCTTGCATTCAAAAGATGAAGCTCCTGAAGTTATTATTGAAAACTTGAAAAGATTGGACAAAGGCCATACACCTGTAGTAGCCATAAAAAGTGATAATAGAACAGAATTCAAAAATTCTGCATTAAGTGAATTATGAAAAGAAAATGGGATCACTCACCAATTCTCAGCTCCAAGAACTCCACAACAAAATGGAGTTATTGAGAGAAAGAAAATGACTCTAATTGAAGCTGCAAGAAACATGTTAGCAGAAGCAAATCTTCTAACCAGTTTTTGGGTTGAAGTTATCAGAACTGCTTGTTATACTCAAAATAGAACACTCATCACAAAACCAGTTAGAAAGTGCTGGTGAGATTACGAAACTGTATGAATAGTGATCACGATAATTCAATACTAGAACATGACATGTAAATAATACTACGCCTATACAGAAATCAGGAAGTAGTGAAGACAAGTTAAATACAGTGAATCAAGACACTAGAAGAAGTTTTGAAGTCTACCGCAGGTCACTGAGAGAAGTTCATTAATATGTTCATTCCTCAATGAAGAATAATGTGTAAAGACTTTCAGGGTTTTAGAAGTGTTGAAGATTCAGTATAAAAGTGCCACTAGAAGATTTCAGTGTATTAACATTGATTGAAGATAGACAATGTTCAAAGCATATGAATCTAGAAGAAATGAAGACATAGTAAAAGCAAAGGTTAAAGAAGACAACTATAGTCTTAAAGTTATACTCACTAAAAGAAGTTCATTCATATGTTCAAACATCAGTGAAGAATAGAGAATGAAGTATTTAAGATTTTGGTAGTAATGGAGACGTTATCTAAGTACCAGAAAAGATTCCAGTGAAAGTACTATGTTTATTTATAGTCAGTGTTCGAAACAATGAAGTTGCTGCATACTTAACTATATATGTAAGGCAATAATACGAAGACCCGGATCAAAGTTAGTCATTCGTGAACCAGACCAGTTACACTTGGCTTCAGTGGTTTGTTATAGGAATCTGAGTATTATCTATAAAAGAATTTTTAAGTTGAAGAACATACTTGGAAAAAAGGTTTATTTATTAATGTACGAAAAGTGATTTGTAAAGGCTATAGCCAAACAGCCAAACAGCTCAAAGGGTGCAGGGTGTAAAGTGTCACAACTTTGGTATGAAAAGTTAAAGTTTCTGAACTACAGTCGAAGAATGGAAACAACTCAACAGCCAAACCGCAAGTGACCAAATGCAAGAGGTATAAAAGGTTGGTGATCAAATGATAATTTGACCAAGTCAAATTAAAACATTGGCACATATCTTAAATACGTTGATTATAATTCTAAGGCATATACTATGCAAAGTGAATTCAACACATAGCCAAAAAGAATCTAAGTGATGTATATGGTGGAAGAAATCGACACAAGTTATACAAGACTAATGAATTCAACACATGGGCTATACATGAAAGAAAAAGTCGACACTTAGATTTCTTGCTTCAAAAGAATTATTCTAAGGCATGTATAAGGAGATTTAATTCGACATAAAGGTTACACAGGGCAACACAATTCGACACTTAGCCCCTCAACCAATCAAATTATAGCAGCCTACTTTATTGATTTAAAGACTACACAAATAAGAAGATGTGAGCCACTCATTAAAGGGTCATCTTTTCAACACAAAAATGTAGAGAGCTGCTACCATGGCTGGAGCAAAAAGATACAATTTATACACACCTGTACCTTACTCCCGGTCAGATATTAGGACCCGGTTCTTTAATAAAAAATGCTCAGGGCTCCTAGATATCACTCCCTACGGACTCAGTTTTTTCTTGTACTAATTTAGATATATTTCTTGAGAAATGAGCCTTATATTTTTGTGTTAGTAGCGAAGAACTCATTTTGTTCTTCAGGAACCAGTTATATTTTTAACTGGGTGTAGCACCTCTCTGGGTTTATATATGAAAGATATATTCCCCGAAACTTGTCTCGTTAAATTACTTGCTAATTTTCTAAAACTTTAATGTCTATTCATAAATACAGAAAATTAGTAAGCCAGCCTCCTAAACACTATTAACCTCATGAATTTTAACCCACTAACCGAACTCTAAATTATTTATCCGCAAAAGATTCGAAAGAAATTTTTAATTTAGTAAGTATCGTATTAAACCCCCCTTCTACGATACTTTCGGGACCCAACAGAAAGACTCCTTACCACATCATGACAAACAGAAGACCATATATGAAGTACATGCATATGTTTGGAACAAAGTGCTTTGTTCTTATGGATGATGCTGACCATCTTGGAAAGTTTGAAGCCAAGACATATGAAGGAATATTTGTGGGATACTCTTTAGACAAAATTGTCTACAGAATATATGTGATTGATCAACAGAAGGTTATTGAAAGTATAAATGTGACATTTGATGACTTCAAGTTTCCTACAATGAACTTGGAAGGTGAGAACTATGACACACTGAGATTTGAAAATTAAATGGAGTCTGAAAAAACTTGCAACTAAAAATATTGCCAGCATTCATGAATATTCACATGTAGACATCTCATATAAAAACAATGTAGAAAAATAAAATGATGATTTCAGCCACATTTAGCTTGAGAATTCTCCACACAACCCTAGCATCAACTTAGGGGGAGCTTCTCAAGGGTCTGCAATAAATGGCATCAATTTTAATCAGGAGAAAATATGTTCAACTTATAGAGATGTAGCTCATCAAACTAAATGGAATAGAGCTCATACAGCTGATCAAATCCTTGGAAATCCTGATAAAGGTGTGAGGACAAGGAAATCAACTATGAATGAATGTTTATTTGCTTACTTTCTGTCTCAAATTGAGCCAAAAAAATTGAAGAAGCCATGTTGGATCCAGACTGGATAGGTGCCATACAAGAGGAATTGAATCAATTTGTAAGAAATAATATTTGAGAATTAGTGTCACCTCCAAATGATAGATTAGTAATTGGCGCTAAGTGGGTCTACAGGAACAAAATGGATGAACATGGAATTGTGATAAGAAACAAGGAAATGTTGGTTGCAAAAGGCTACTCACAAGAAGAAGGCATTGACTATGATGAGAAGTTTGCTCATGTTGCCAGACTGGAAGCCATTAGAATATTTCTAGCCTTTGCAGCACACTCAAATTTTAAAATCTATGAAATGGATGTTAAAAGTGCATTTCCCAATGGCAATTTAGAAGAAAAAGTGTACGTGCAGTAACTGTTAGTATTGGTGTCCTAGAGACAATACTTTTAATGTTTTATTGAAAACAATTAAGGATTATGTTTTATGTGATTATTTAATTAATATTTATTATGTCTTTATTTACTGCGTCATAAATTGAAAGAATAATAAATGTCCTTG
>QRFB01000280.1:34731-78861 GCA_008931105.1 Oenanthe javanica
TAAACAATTCAGCTAGGACGATCGGGCGTTCGTGTGGACTTCTTTAGAGAGCAAATCTTTGCAACAAAGGACTGCTGTGATTCATCTTTCTGGACCTCCATTAAACAGCATACGAANTTTTGTTAAGGTACAGACTTCTTCACCATAATCATATAACGTTATACATGGATCCTGCGATTGGGTTTCGATTTTTTTATTATTTTTACGTTAATTCCGCTGCGTTTTCATGCCCGAAACCCTTCAGGAACCACCTGGTTTTGAGAATTCCAATTTTCCTAATTTTGTCTACAGACTCATTAATACATTGTATGGACTCAAACAAGCCCATAGAGCATGGTATGACACACTGTCAAAATTGCTTCTAGAAAATCAATTCACTAGAGGAACAATTGACAAAACTCTATTCTACAATAAGCATGGTGAGGATATCATATTGGTTCAAATTTATGTAGATGGTATCATTTTTGGTTCTACAAATGAAAAATTATGTCAAAGGTTCTCTAAGCTAATGCAAAGTGAATATGAAATGAGCGTGATAAGAGAGCTCAATTATTTTCTAGGCCTTCGAATAAGTCAAAGAACAGATGGTATTTTCATAAGTCAAACTAAATACATCAATGACTTGCTCAAGAGGTTTGACATGTAAGATTGCTCACCTGCTAAAACTCCAATGAATATAGCTACAAAACTTGATGAAGATAATAAAGGAAAAAGTGTAGACATGAAATATGTAAGAAAAGAGTGGTCATTTCTGTTTGACACTCTACTAAGGGTCTTCACTTGAAGGAAGACAGGCTTTGATCAAATCAGTTTCATTGCCTTAAAGCTGGCCTTTTCATTGGCTTATAATAGAAAGCTTAATGTTGGGAAGCTTATTCCGAGGGAACTCTCAACCAGGATCCCAAAGAAAGGTAATGAGATATTCTTTCCTCGCTTTATTCAGTCAATTCTTAACTTTAAAAACCCTGCATTGATTGATTTTCCAGGAATGAATAAAAATAGAATTGGTTACTCCAAATCCATGTCAAAAATCATTTTTGCTATATTGGATAGGAGAACCACAGTGAATGTACATCTTCGAATCACACCTCATATAAAGAGTGTATTTGAAAGGTACCCACTAGTGCATCCTACATATGGTTACCTTGAAACAATAGGAGATCCTAATGCTGCAGAAGAACCAAATGCACCTAACCCAATGATTTCTAACCCAACTGTAGACCCTTCTTTGAAAACAATAGATGTTAGTGAGACAAACTCTACATCCTCTCAACAGGGTGTAGCTGAAAAGAAGAAAAGGAAGAAACCAGTTGCTAAGAAGAATGTAGAGGTAGTTGTTGAAGCAACTGGAGATGAGTCACATGTGGAACCTCTAAAAAGGAGAAAGAAAAGTAAGGAGGCCATTCAAGACCACTCTACATCTTCCCAACAGGATATAGAGGTTACAAAGGGATTACACTTGTTACTAAGTGCATTTTCTCAACAAAATGCATCTATTGAAATTGGGAGCCAGCCCACTCCAATTTGTACAAAATCTGCACCATCACAAGAACTCACTCATGTTATGAGAGAAATGTAGTTGAAAAGGACATACAAGTGCACATAGGAACTCAAATTGAAACTTCCCCATTTTCTCAGGGGGAGTTGCCAACACTCACAACTACTCACAATCTCTCTTCTATTCCTAATATTTCTTCACAACCAAATGTGTCTTGCCAAACACATAAGATTTGTGATCATCAGAATTCCTCTTTCCCCGGTGAGCCAATTTCAAGTGACATAGTGCATGACACTGTGTTCACCACTCAGGACACACATCAAGATGGTAAGGGAATGCAAGCTGAGGCATATCCTAATGACACCATAAAAACCACAGAGGTTCTAGTAGTTTTTACATCAGACTATGTGGTGGCTGAGGAAATAATTCCATTTGGTCTCATTCATAATCCATTGGAGCACCAGGTGTCTTCACAGACATTGGGAAATCTAGGCGACTTCCACACCTTGCAAATGGTATCCCCTAGACAATCCCCATTCATTCAAGGACTGTCTCCTAGGGAGAAATCACATATCCATCCAGTGTCTAAAAAAACATCTGAGAAAATGGATGAGGAACTAGATACTGATGGGACCACTGTAACAAGTGGCCCGAGCTCTAACTTTATGTCACAATGGCTAAAACCTGTGCAACAAGACAAGGATTCAGGACCATTTACTGATGGGTTACTTTCTGAAGAGAAACTAAGGGAGTTATATGGAGAGCAGATGAATGGATTTTATCACATTGCTCAACAATTATTAACTGTTCATCTACCAAAAAAGGATTATGTTGCAATCATGTTGGAATATGCCAAAGTTCAGGAGGAGTTTAAAGATAAAAATGCTGAAATGGATGAAGATGGAGAAGCCAATATAGATGCTTGGCTGGATGGTAAACAAAATGTGAGCATGGAGGAGATGCTAAAATGGATGAGAGAGAAGTATTTAACTTCTATTGGCTCTTGTGAGAAGGTCTTCACTCCAACTGCTATTTATGATGCTATTCATGAAACTGCCAAAGTTCAACTACAAGTCAGTCATAACATTGTCAGGGGTTTCCAATCTGAAATTCAAGATCAAGACATAAAATGGAAGGTTTTCTAAGGAGTATTGAAGACAAGCTGAATCCTATTGTCATTTACGCAACAAAAGGATCAAGGTCTGACTCTTCTCTATCTAAACTCAAAGCAAATGAAATGGCTGATAAATTAGAGAAAATGGAAAAAGCCTTTAAGGAGATGGTGGAAAGCAATGGGGCTATTCAACAAAGACAGACCTCTATCAACAACATAGTGGAGGTTCTATACAAAAACAGGCATGCAGATAGACTACCTGAAGATGTTCCTCTGCATGACATAGCTCTATTGCAAGTGGATTTGTTTTATCAATCCAAGGCCAGGGAAGAATAAAATGAAGCCCTCACTTTAGCCAAGTTAAATGACAAATTTGAGCGGCTAGTAGATGCTCAGTCTACTCTCTCAACTGCAGTCTTCGAAGTAGTGAACAATGTCAATTCTCTAAAGAATGAATTTCAGACTTCTAGCTCCACTCAAATCACAACTCTTCTTCAAGTTTCCACTCAATTGACCTCTATTCAGGCTCTTCTATCTAATCTGACTAGTCAGAAACCTCAAGTGCAAGTCTCTTATCAATTCAAACCTAGTGCATCTTCTTTCCTTCCTCAAAAATAAGATATCAACCTTAAGGGGGAGAAGACAAATGAGGAGATTGAAAGGCAAAGGGATGAGATAGATGCTGAAAGACAAAAAGCTTTTATGGAAATATTAAGAGAGGAGGCCAGTAAGCCACTTGCAGACAAAGAGTTCATGCTAAATTTGAAAGCAATGAAGGCAAATGTAAAGGAAAATCATTGGAACTACAAGAAAATGCTACAAAACAGTATCTACATGGTGAAAGGTGTGAAGATACAAGTAAATGGTGAAGAGGTCAAAGTGCCAGTAGTGCAGATGTAATCTGGCTACTGTAGGGTATCTCTAGTACTGTTTCATGGACTTTCATATACAGTACTAGAGTGTCTGCAGAAAGTAATAGAAAATGTGACAAATGAAGATAATGAATTGAAGAACATGCTAGGCCTCTTGATACCCAAAACACTTCTTGAAGCCTACTGCAACCCTGATGGGATTCTCTACATGACCAAGTCAAACACTCTCTCTCACTTCAGAATTCCTCAGCATTTAAATCCTGATAACAGAAGCCAAATCATAAGTCTCTTGGATCTTTTAAAGAAAAAGCCAGCCATTAGAGAAGAAGACAAGTTGATTATGGAAAAATTGAGAAAATTCATCAATGGTCAAGTGTTAACTTTTACAAATGATGAGTTGAAGAAGAAATAGAAGGATGACGAAGACAAGGGACAGGGAAAAGAAGACAAGAAACATGATTCCATGAGAAATAAGGATGGAAAGAAAGATGATAAGAAGAAGGAAAATTATGGGAAGAAAAAGAGAGATGACTCAAGAAAAGAAAAGACATATGAAAGAAAGAAACCATCGAAACAGCAAGCTATTGGTAGTCATGATAGTACACCTACCAAAATTCAGGGTGCTAATATGACTCCAACAGTTTTTGAAACTGTTATGATCCCAAAATCCAAATCACCTAGAAGACATCTTGTCAAGGTGACATCAAATGGAGTAATAAGGGGGGAGATAAAGAAAGATCAGATCAAGAACCTAAAGCCATGCCAGCAAATCAAAGTCAACTCAGTCACTAGGACAAAGTTCTAGAAGCCTACTAGCTCATTGCTAGTAAGGTGTCTAAAATGGAAGAAGCAGCTTATTGTACCTAATAAAAGTCTACTTATCCATCCCATCCAAGAAGAAGTTGTAATTGATAAGGCGAGACTCAAATAATGGAAGGCATACATGATTTGTAAGGTTGAGCTAAGGGACATGAAGGTGTTTATGATAAATGTTGATAGAGAAGAAAGGAAATTCTACCATGATAGTTCAAAGTCTACTACTCATGACATCAAAAGGGTAATCAGCCTTTATGATAAAAAGAGCATGGTGAACAAATTGAAGATGGTTGAAATAGCTGAGTATTTGGTAAGAAAATATCTGAAAAAGATTGACAAGGTGAAGGAGAGGAAGAAAATGGCAGAGAGAAAGATCAAGGAGAAAGAGGAGTTGGAAAGAGTGTCTGAAGAACTGAGGAGATTGGGAAACTGCAAAGTTTTAAAAGATCTAGACAAAGTTGAGTTTAAACTCAGAGATGGAGTAACTTCAAGAATAAGACTCAAGTTTGTCAAAGATTATCCCATACAATATCTACAAGTTGCAGCTGATATTTTAAAAAAATACAATTTTGATTGAAGAAGTCATGGCTAGGCAAGAAATTCTTCAAGCCATTGAAGAAATCAAAGCCTGGGAAGAAAAAGAAAAGAAAGCAAAATATGATTTATTCATGCAACAACAACAACAACTTGAACAACAAAAATAGGTAGGCTTGATATCTTGTTTTAATTTATAAAATTGTCATTTCCCAAATTGGGGGAGATTGTTGAACCAAGTCAAGTCTACTCTATATTGATTACTTGTCTTGATGCAATACATATAATGTTTCTGTATTAGGATGTGTTCTTAGAATGTCTAAATGTATTTACAGATAGAAATATGTTTCTATTGTGAAGTCAATATGTAAATGTGAGTCAAGAATAAAGATTGATAGAAGATTCATGTCTGAATCAAGCATCAAATCAATGAACACTTCATCAAATAAAAATTGCAGTGAAAAGTAATCCAAGGCAAATACATGATAGAGAAGTCATCATAATAGAGAAGTCAGAACTGTGCAGCTGGTAGAGAAGTCTCAAATGCTCAAGTAACTTATCAATCAATCGAGAAGTGAGAAATGATCGAGAAATTAAAGAATTGATAGCTATTCGAGAAGTGTGAAGATTAACCATTCGAGAAGTACAGTTGAACAAATCAAGAAGTTAGCCAAAGGAGCAACCGAGAAGTACCAAGGGTAGAACCAATTGGGAAGTCTGTGTTACAAGTATCAATTGAGAAGTCTACTCTAATCGAGAAGTCTACTCTAATCAAGAAGTCTATTCTAATCTAGAAGTCTACTCTAATCGAGAAGTCTATTCTAATCAAGAAGTCTATCTTAATCGAGAAGTCTACTCTAATCGAGAAGTCTATTCTAATCGAGAAGTCTATTCTAATCGAGAAGTCTACTCTAATCGAGAAGTCATTCACTGTGACTTCTCGAAGTAAATTCAAGAGAGAACTCGATTGATTTAAGAAGCTAAAATCTAGGAGATTTGTAGATGAACAAGGCAAGTGATTCTGAAGCTCTGTCATTACAGAATCAGTCAAACCTGTGAAGATGGAGAAAACTCTACAATGAAGTTTGGAAGATGAACAAGACAAATGACAGAAGGGATAAGGCTGTAAGAAAAAAGGACTGTCATAGTTTGTGTTAGCTAGAAATATATAGTAGTCAAATGTAAAGTTGTTTTTATCCATTTCTAGTTTTAGCTTAATTGATTAGTGAGTGCATGTATCAAAAGACATGTTGTCTATATAGAAATTGCACAGCCCAAATAGAAAAAAGCTGAATTTTTTCATCAAGTATTTTTATACCTTGTTTTCTACTTCCAAGAACAAGAAGCTGAAGTTCAATTTGAATTTCAGATTGTAGCTGATTCATTCTAATACACCATTTGATTGAAAGTTAATTCTCTGTGTTCTTACATTTCTACATTTGTATTTAAATAAACACTTGTGAATTGACAAAACTACAAACACTATCAAACAGTTCATCAAAATTAAAGAAGTGAGAATAAAAAGCAAAAGCATTTGAAGTTATACATTCACCCTCCCTCTGTAAACTTCTGTAACTCTAATTCCTAACAAGATTCCATCTTGAAATAATTGGCATCTTCTTCTCACATGTTCTACTCACCATTCTCCTTTTAATTGCACCTTCTTCTCTAATGTGGAAGTATCCTTGTGCACCAAGGAATGCTTTGGCTCTTACTTTGAATTTCCTCTTCTTGACAACACCTTCCTCCTTATTACTCCTGACAACATCTTTGGAAGTTTCTGTCAATTTTAGTGTGACAGTATGTTCAGACTCCTTAATAGTAGGTTCTGATTTTGTGACAGTAGCTTACATCTTATTAATCCTGATAGTAGCTTGCATGACAACATCTTCCTTGTCAGCTTCAAAACCTAGAACCACTTGCTTCAAAACCCTTCCTTCAATTTCACCAACTATTTCCTCATCTTTTACATCATCTTATCCATCCTTATTACCAGTTCCAGAGGTCCCTGCATCACCATTATTATTGTTGGACTTGGAACTACCTGCACCTCCATCAGGCTTTCCATCATCATTATCATCATCTCTTCTTCCTTGATCTTTCTTTTCTGACTTCATAGATTTCCTCTTCAAATATCCTTACCTCCTCTGCCAGCACCCTTATAACTTCAATTCTTTCTTCATAAATTGAAAACTGCTTGAAGTAGTTCAAGGCTTCTCTTATAGTCCTTGGTCTACACAAGCTTACCTTGTCAAGGTTCATGGATCTATACTTGCCATCTGTAGAGCTACTGAATTTTATGCACAGAGGGTTGTGAGTTACTTCAGGAAATTTTTCAACAACCATTCTCTGCAGAATTGTTTTTAAATTTTCATTCAACCAAGGCTTGTCTGTTTTAATCTTGAGTTCAATGGCTTCAATTGTAGCAATTTCCTGTCTACTCGAATATCCTAAACTAATATACCAGTTAAAGTCGCCCTCAGTTCTAACAGAGATCACCTATTTGTTACTTTATGACACCATCACAGCAGGTCGAACTGTTGACTGTCTCAACTTCAAAAAACATTTTAGGCTCTCTGTTTGAGGATTTTTCCAGATCACTAATTCTTTCATTGAAGCTAGCATCATGGAATACTATGATATTCTCATTCTCATCCACCATCAACACAGATGCTTCTTCATCATCCAAATCCTCCTTCTCCTCAACAATGAAGTCATCAGCATCATTTTTAAACAATTTCTCCTTGCCTTTTCCAGCTAAATGAACATGGGCCTACACTACACCCTCCCTGATAACAATTCATTTCACCTTATCACCTCCAAACTTTTCAGCCATCTCAGTAGCCACCGTGGACAATAATGCCAATGAACTCACCCTTGAGATGCAGCTTCTGTCTCCTTATCACTCCTTATATTTTCAACGTCATCAATCTTATTACTCCTTTCCACCATCTCAGCACCTACAAACACAGTATCCTTCTCCCCCTTAGTTGAGTTAACAGCTGTATAGATTGAGAATTTTGTATCAAACTCCTTTAAATTGTCAAACACTGTCTGAAAGCCTTCATTCATACACTTTTCAAAGCTGTCCATCTTGGCCACCAGCTTCAATTGATTTCTCCTAACAGTTGCTACCTTTTTTGACAACTTGGATACCTTCTTTGAAAGGAATTTGGATTTTAGGGCTTTTAGGGTTGTCACACTCTGTTGTTTCTTCTGGATGATCTCATCATCCCTCATATACTCATTCTCAAGGCCTAATGTCTTAGATGATGTGGTTCCCTCTTTTATTTTTTCTTGTCCATGCTCAAGGCCCTCTCCTTTTTCCAGGGTCTTTCCCTGTCTCTCAATTTATTTGGGCTCACTTCTCTTCTTTTATTTTTCTCATATTCTCCTCTCCCTCACTCAACCAAGGTGCAAGGGACTGAGCAGGTACACCTTGCACAGTGGATTTAGAATCTACTTTAGGAGTGTGGAGATGGAAAAAGTATCATCCATCTGAGAGGTGCTTTCTTGATTATGATTATTGACAGAAGCTTGAACATCTTAATTACTGTCAGGAAAAGTGACATCAATTTTTTCCTTAACAGCAATTGAGGTTGTGACAACAACTTTTCCTGAGTCATTAACAACAACAGAGGTTGCGACAATAATGTCTTTTACCCTTTGAGTAGAAGGTTCTTGTGGATTGCTCTTATCAAACTCATTCAATCTTTAAAATAATGAATCAACATTTTGTTCCTCAAATGTATTAAAATGTGAAGCATCAAAATTGAATGAGTTCTGTTCCACATTTTCTAGCCCTATATTGTGTCTTTCTTCAAGTGTGGGCTCATGCTGAGTGTGTTCAGCATATGGTGCAGACTCTTTACAAAATGCCATCAGAGACTAGCCAATTTCAATAGATGCCTCATATTGAGAGGAGAGATCTAGAAAGGAGCTATTGTCCCTATTAAGATCTATTCCCTTTTGAGAGGACCCAGTCTGGCTTACGAAGGTTGGTACCCTTGCTTCTTTCTTCTAGGCTCATCAGGGCCCTCTATGGGTTCTGTGTCCTGACTACCATCCTTATTTACTGCATCTAGTACAGTTTCACCACCTAACTATGGAACAGTTTCTATCCTAGGTGTTATGGTTCTCTTCCTTTTAGGAACTTGGTCCTTTTGAGAAGAACCAGGCTCTTGGCTTAAAAATTTGGAGACACTTGAAGGTCTAGCTCCTTGATAAGGTTTAGAGTGTGAGTTAGGAATGATGAGGTTAACACTATTCTCTTCACTCAAAGTAAAAACTTCAAAATCTCCTAGAATTCTAAAATTGAGTGAGTTTATTATAAACCTTATGTGGTCAATAATAAACAAACGCAACTCAAAATTTAGGGGTTTTTGGGATTGTGGTGTTAACAGTATAATTAACTAAATTACTTAGTCTTAATTTATAACAAGTTAAGTAAAATGTACTGTCATATGTATATTGACAATATGTTTGGACAGTCACTTGAAACATTATGTTTAATAGTTACTGTCTTGTACAAATTTAATAACTTGATTCATGAAGTAGAAGTTCACAAAGTATTTATGCACAACAAGGTTCAAACCCACGATAGTAACATTCAACACTCAAGCCTATGACAATATATTCAAGTGACTATATAAAGGAAAATGTGATAAAAACTATTCCCTTGACAATAAACTTGGCGGAGAATGAAGATTTGAAGACAACAAGTTTTACTGACAGTAACTTTGACATGAATAATTGACAGAAGCTTTGGAGAGAGTATGTGTTAGTAGACTATCAAAGCTTGACAGCAATGTATGTCTAGTCGAAGATATTATTAACATAGAGGAAAATTAAAGAATTTGAGATTGATTTGAAATGTGCCAAGCTAAATGATCAATTCTCAAGAAAGTCTAATTATGTGTCTCTTGTCCATACAAATCCATTGAGAATCATTATTGACAGCATTGAAGTGAAGGTTGAAGACTTTGGGATTCTCAACACTGTAACTCTGAGAAGAATTTTCAGACTGACAACAGGATCACTTCTGGAAACTGAAAGAAACTTGAGTGTAACATCATGAAAAATTATTGAAGCAAGGTCTAAGGAACATGATGATGTAGACAATCTCAGGGTAAATAAAGTATACACATCTTCCAAAACCATATTTCTTACTGATGAATTTAGAGTTAAATTTCTATGCATTTCTAAAGGGCTAGTGGAAGTCTACTTCTCTTAACAAGACTTGAAGAACCTATCTTATAAATTGGTGAAGCTGGTGCTTGATTGTGTGACTGAGCATGTCAAGACCACATAAGACAAGAGGGCCCTGAGATCTTTGGAATTGTTGTATGAAAGGAAGAATCCTTAGAAGAAATCAGAACAAGGAAGCTCAAGCAAAATTTAAAGATCTGCTCAGACTAGATGACCATGTAACTTGAGAAATTGTTGTATTTCTACTTGTAATTTTTTTGAAATTTTTTATGTACAAACACTTCAATTATTTTAGTTGAGTTAGCATCTGCAATTTACTTTGAATTTGTCTTTATTTTACATAAAAACAAATTGGGGAAGACTGTTAGGGATTATGGTGTTAACAGTGTAATCAACTAAATTACTTAGTCTTAATTTTTAATAAGCTAAGTAAAATGTATTGTCATATGTATATTGATAGTATGTTTAGATAGTCACTTGAAATAGTATGTTTAACATAACATAAGTAGGTGACAGTAATTT
Organism: Oenanthe javanica; assembly: GCA_008931105.1. Classification (NCBI taxonomy): domain Eukaryota; kingdom Viridiplantae; phylum Streptophyta; class Magnoliopsida; order Apiales; family Apiaceae; genus Oenanthe; species Oenanthe javanica. The sequence goes on from QRFB01000280.1 coordinate 45,296, forward strand.
TATAGTTACTTTCTTGTACAAATGTAATAACTTGATCCATGAAATAGAAGTTCACAACGTGTGCATGCACAGCATGGTTCAAACCCACGACAGTAACATTCAACACTCAATCTTAAGACATAATATTCAAGTGACAGTACAAGGGAACAAGTGACCTCAACTATTTTCTTGACAGTAAACTTGGCAGATAATGAAGATTTGAAGATAACAAGTTTTACTGACAGCAACTTTGGCGGAGATAGTTGACAGCAGCTTTGGAGGCAGTATGTTTTAGTAGACTATTAAAATTTGACAACAAAGTATGTGGAGCTGAAGATACTGTCACCATGGAGGAGCTAAAAGTTAACAATAAACTTTTAGTGAAGCTGACAGTCTGTTTCAGGTAGAAGACTAAAATAGTGAAGTTACAAGGAATGATTTGGACTTGTCTATCTAGTCTGTCAAGTCTACTACTGTAACTTGGAAGAAGACAAGCAAAAGTTAAATAGCTCTAGTGACAGCGTCTATTATCCTGCTCCACTCTTTCACAAGTTACTTTCTATCCATTCCCCCTTATGGATACCATTCGTCTGAGTAGGAGCTTGTCCTAGGTCCTGTGTACCCAATCATCCTAAAGAAGTTGGAAAGTTGAACATCACTTGCAGGCTCTTAAAAAAGCGAGTCTTCTTCGGCTTCAGTGTGGAGATCAATGTTGATGTCATTCGTGTTGATGGTGTAGCCAGTGTTGTTTATTTAGAATTTAATGGTGCTAGAGTCCTGCTCCACCTTACAAATTGCAGAAGTCCATAAATGAGACAACCTTGGTATTTCTAAGAGTGGGCTTTCAATCGAAGCATATGACAAGAAGGAGTTGTTCATCAAGCAAACAAAGGGTTTGAAGGCTTCTCCTGCTTGACCCACCGTAGCCATGGTGGTGAAGTTGGATTGGGTAAGAGTACAAACAAATTCAGGTCCAGGCATGGTTACAGAAAGATGAAAGGTTAATAAATTTAGCTAGAAAGAGAAAGAGAGAGACTGAGTTACAGAGAAAGATTAGAAGGTTTAGTGCTTTTGAGAGTAAAAGAGTTTTAGAAGAATTGAAGAGTGTAAGCGAATTTACTGTTTGTATTTATATGAAGTGAAAATGAAACTGTTAAGAAAGAATTGTAATCGATCGAAATGACAGTTTGTTAGGAATATATACATTTGATGATGTACAAAATCCTAGAACAGGATTTAGCATAGCTTATTTGTAATAAGTCTTTCTAGTCTCTAAATTTTATAATCAGAGTCTAGTTAGTCAACATTCTTGTACTTAAAAGATTTTCTGTAGAAAGTGAAACCAGAGTCTAGATGGAGATCAGAGTCTATAGACTATCGGAGTCTACAATCTGTCAGAGTCTACAAATTATGAGAGTCTATAGTCTGGCAGAGTCTGAAGATTTCAGAGTCTATGAAGTCAAAGCTAAATTTGGAAGATGATTACAAAAAAGGGAAGTCTTCGAAGATAAAGCCAAAAATTTTATAGATATGCTATGGGAAGGAAGGAGAATTGCAGAAGGAAACTATCAGCTAATGATTAGGAATTATATTCATATTGTAATTTGATTTTCTGTTATTAGTTGATAGGAAGCTCTCTATATAAACACTCTAAGTAACCTAATTGAAAAGTGTGAAATAAGTCAAAGTTTTTGAGAGCATAGAGAAAGAGAGAGTTGATGTGAGAAACACAGAGAAGTTGTTAGGGTTTGTGTATACCTTAGGAGAGTTTGTATTTACACATCAATAATACAAACAAGTTTTCATTCATATCTTTGTGTTTAATCTTTGTTCTATATTCAAGTCTTTAATTCTTACTGAGTTGATATTAATCAGTCACAAAAAGTACACAAGTATTCAACCCCCCTTCTACTTGTGCAACTGGGAAAACAATTGGTATCAGAGCCTAACGTTTAAAATCGATCAAAGATGTTTGTCAAAAAAAAAAATCGATCAAAGATGTCTGGAAACAAAGATGGCAATTTTAAGAACCCTATGCTTAAGAAAAACGAGTACACCCACTGGAAGGTTAAGATGCTGCATCATCTGGAAGCTACAGACCCTGACTATCTTGAAAGGATTCATGAAGGACCCTATGTGCCGTTAAAGCTTATGCCTAGAATCATTAAAGAAGGTAAAGTAACTGAAGAACACTTCATTGAAAAGTCAAAGGACGAATGGACAAAAGAGGACAAGGAGAATATCCTTAAAGAGGCAAAGGTCAAAAACATTCTCTTTAACAGTTTGAATTCTATTCTTACAAAATGTGTTATATCATGCAAAACTGCAAAGGAAATGTGGACAAAACTTGAAGTGCACTATCAAGGGACTAAAGATGTCAAGAAGAATGCTGGGTCTTTGTTAATTCAGGAGTATGAGTATTTTGAAGCTAAATCTGGAGAATCTATTACTGAGATCTATGATAGGTTTACAAAACTCTTGAATGAGATGACTATGCCTGGTAAGGTTTATGATTCTGAAGATACAAACACCAAGTTTCTGAGAGCACTTTCTGAAGAGTGGGACAACAAAACAACGGCCATAAGGGAAGCTAGAGATTTAGATGACATAATTCTAGAAGAATTGTATGTCGGACTCAAGACATATGATTTAGAGATGCAACATAGGAAGAATAAGAAATCTGTAAAGATGAAATCTATGGCACTCTTAATGGAGTCTGAGAGAGAACTACATGAACCACCCATAGAAGCAAGAATCAAGGATTCAAGGAAGAAGGGTAAAGTTGTTGAGGAGTCAGAGTCTACTAACACAGACTCTGATTTTGATGAAGAGATTGATCTAAGTCAAATGATGGCTATGTTTGCTAAAAACTTCAAAAGAATGAAATTTAACAAAAGAACTGGAAAATTTAGCAAGAGGCCATCATTCAAGAAGGAAAATGAGAAGGTTGAGAAGAGCAAGAGCACCATAATCAAACTTGACAAACAAAGGTCAAATGTTTCAACTGTGGAATATTGGGGCACTTTGCTAGTCAATGCAGAAAGTTAAAAAGTCAAGGAAAAGGGAAAGCACTTCTATCAATAGGAAAGAATTGGGCAGATCCAAGCTTAGAGGATGAAATTGATTATGAAAATTTAGCATTGATGGCATCCTCCTCTAGAAAATCACAATCTCCCAAAGAACCCTCATCTCCTAAAACTCAGGTATTAATCTTCACTCCTGAATCCTTACTTAATTTAGACTCTAATGGTATACAAATTGTGCAAAGTGAGGTTAATAAAATAATGATAAATTGTAGATCTCTCACTAGTGAAAGTGAAAGGTTAAGAGAAGAAAATTTAACCTTAACAAATAAGAATGATCATTTAGAGTCTGAGTTAAAATTAGTGGAACAATACAAAAAGGATTCTGAGAAATATAGTCACAACTACACTGAAATCTTGAAAGCCTATGACTATGTTAAGAAAGAACTAAAGGAAGAAAAACTTAAGTTTAAAGTTTGGACAAACTCTGATAGAAGAGTTTAAGAAATCCTTAATAACCAAAATGTGTGTCAAACTGCTGGTTTAGGCTATGACAGGAGTCAAGGCAAAAGACCTATTGTTGAGAATGATAATAATGGAGAAGCTAGTCAAAATAATAAGACTAAGGACAAAAATACCTTTATCCCTGTTAAGTTTGTGACTTCTGAATCAAAGAATGATTTGCCTTAAGAAACCACAAACTCATTTGTCAATGTTCCTGTTGTTGTTGATAAAAAGACAGATGAAACAGGAGTAAATAAGAATAAGAAAAACATTAACATAGGGTACTTGTCTAAGTCTAAGTTAAAAGAAAGGCTAGAGAACTTATCAGAGTCTACCAAAACTAGGAGGAACAGGAATGGCAAGGAAGGAATTAACAAGGCCAATAAGTATCAAAATGATCCTAATGCTCCTAGAAAGAAGTGTTATAGATGTGGCAACCATAACCATTTAGATCTAGACTATAAAACAAAAATTAAGAAAAAATCAGAGTCTATTCCTTCAAATACTCTGAAAAGTCACTACATTCCACAGAAGCCTTGTTATCATTATGGTAGCATATTTTATTCTATTTATATGTGTAGAGACTATCATGATTTGTATTACAAGTTTTATGAGCTAAAATCTTCAATTGATAAAAGTTGGTATAACACTATCAAGACTCCACCAGAGTCTAAAACAACAAAGGAGACAGGTAAAACAAAAGTGATGAACTCTAAACCTGTTTCACCCAAAATTAGTAGAAAATGATCTAAAACTGTTTGGATCCCCAAAAAATCTAACTTTTTTTTATATATGCAGGGAACTAGGAAAAAGAAAGTAACCCTAATCCTGGACAGTGGATGTTCAGGACACATGACTGGAAAGAAATCCCTGCTTACAGACTTTGTGGAGATGGCTGGCTCAGAAGTATCCTTCGGAGATGGAAACAAATGACAGACACTAGGATATGGAAAGATTGTACTTGGAAATGTCATCATTGAAGAAGTAGCTCTAGTTGATGGCTTAAAACACAATATAATCAGCATTAGTTAATTTAGAGATAAAGGCTATCATACTGGCTTTGACAACAAAGAGTGTCTTGTAACTCACAAAGAAACAAGCATTTTGGTCTTCAAAGGGCACAGGCATGGTAACATATATGAAGCCATCTTGGAGGATTATATTTACAATGAATTCACTTATTTATATAGCAAGGCCTCAACTGAAGAAATCTGAAAATGGCATAAGAAACTATCACACATCAACTTCAAAACACTCAACAAGTTGGTTAAATAGAATCTTGTGATAGGATTACCACATGTTGATTTTGTGCAAGATGGACTTTGTGAAGCATGTCAACTTGGAAAGCAAAAGAAAACATCCTTCAACAGCAAGACAATAAACTCAATTTTTGAACCTTTTTTTTATTACATCTTGATTTATTTGGTCCAGTAAATGTGATGTCAATTAACAAAAAAAAATATGCTCTTGTTATTGTAGATGATTTTACAAGATTCACATGGGTTTTCTTTCTACATTCAAAGGATGAAGCTTCATAACACATAGTAGACCATATCACTTTTCTGGAAACAAAATCAAAGAAAACAGTTAGTGTTCTAAGAAGGGACAATGGTACTAAATTCAAGAATGCAACCATTGAGGAATACTGTGCATCAAAGGGAATTACTCAACAATTTTCTGTACCAGGAACACCCCAACAAAATGGAGTTGTGGAAAGAAAGAATAGGACACTCATAGAAGCTNAGGGAATTACTCAACAATTTTCTGTACCAGGAACACCCCAACAAAATGGAGTTGTGGAGAGAAATAATATAAAACTCATAGAAGCTACTAGAACAATGTTGGCAGAGTCTAAACTACCAGTATATTTTTGGGCTGAGGTAGTAAGTACAACACGTTTCACTCAAAATTGTACATTGATTAATAAGCATGAAATGACTCCATATGAGATGGTAAAGAACAAGAAGCCAAGTGTGAACCATTTTCACATAATTGGATGCAAGTGTTTTGTACAAAAAGTACATCTAGAAAATCTAAGTAAACTTGAAACCAAGGCTGATGAAGTAATTTTTCTTGGATATGCATCAAACACAAAGGCATTCATAGTATTTAATCTCAGAACCAGAATTGTTATGGAATCTATTCATGTTGCATTTAATGACATAAAGATTACAGAATTGCAGGATGAATCAGAGTCTACAATATTGAAATTTGAAAATTTGAAAAGTTCTGAGATAGATGAAGATGATGAGGAAGAAGAGATTCAAATAACTCCTGAAACAACACAGAATCTTGCACACTCTGAGGGGGAGCTAAAAAATTGAACTCCAAATAATTCAGAGTCTAGACAGACAGAATCAAGTTTTTCAGAGTGTAACTCTTCAGGGTCTAGATCAGGAAACTCTGAATTCTTCTGAGAGACAAACAATTCAAGGAGAACCTCTTCATTTGAATTTCACTCACACACAGGAAATGTCAATTATTTAGGGGGAGCTTCAAGTTTAAGAATCAATCTTCCATCAGCTAGAAAATGGACAGGGGATCACACTCCTGATTTGATAATTGGGGATCTTGAAAGTGGTATACAAATTAGAGCAGCCACTCAAAATGAATGTCTTTATAACTGTTTTCTCTCAAAGAATAAACCTAAGAAAGTTGAGGAAGCATTACAAGACCCTGATTGGATCATTGTAATGCAAGAAGAATTGAATGAATTTGAAAGAAATAAAGTGTGGAAACTTGTACCAAGACCAAGAGATAGATCAATTGTTAGAGCCAAATGGGTGTTCATAAACAAGCTTGATGAAAATGGGACTGTGATTAGAAACAAAGCAAGACTATTTGCAAAAGGATACTCACAAGAGGAAGGAATTTATTATGATGAAACTTTTGCACCAGTAGCAAGATTGGAAGCTATCAGGATGTTTCTTGCATTTGCAGCCCATTCAAAATTCAAGGTGTATTAAATGGATGTGAAAAGTGCCTTCTTGAATGGGAAATTAGAAGAAGAAGTCTATGTGGAGCAACCACCAGGATTTATTGATCCAAAGTTTCCTGATCATGTTTACAGGTTAGACAAGGCACTATATGGATTAAAGCAAGCACCTAGAGCATGGTATGAAACTCTATGAAAATTTCTTCATGAAAATGGATTCATTAGATGTAACATTGACAAAACTCTTTTTATTAGAAAACATAAAGGTGATATTTTGCTTGTCTAAATTTATGTTGATGATATTATATTTGGAGCTACTAATGAAAAACTCTGTGAAAAGTTTAGCAAATTAATGCAGTCAAATTATGAAATGAGCATGATGGGAGAATTGAACTTCTTTTTGGGACTTCAAGTCAAACAGATTGATGATGGAATTTTCATTAATCAATTAAAATATGTGAAAGACCTATTGAAGAAGTTTGATATGCAAGACCGTGCAACTGCCAAAACTCCCATGTCAACAATCACTAAGCTAGACTCTGACCCAAAAGGTATAAAAGTTAACAACACTAGATAGAGGTATGATTGGCTCATTGTTATATTTAACTACAAGTAGACCAGATATAATGTTTGCAACATGCATGTGTGCTAGATTTCAGGCTGACCCAAGAGAATCACACTTAATAGCTGTGAAAAGAATTTTTAGATATCTCAAGGGGGCACAAACTCTTGGACTTTGGTATCCTAGAGANTATTTAACTACAAGTAGACCAGATATAATGTTTGCAACATGCATGTGTGCTAGATTTCAGGCTGACCCAAGAGAATCACATTTGTTAGCTGTAAAAAGAATTTTCAGATATCTCAAGGGTGCACAAACACTTGGACTTTGGTATCCTAGAGAGGCAGATTTTTCACTAATTGGTTATTCAGACTCTGACTATGCAGGATACAAAGTGGACAAGAAAAGCACAACAAGACAATGTCAATTTCTTGGCAACATGTTAATTTCTTGGTTTAGCAAGAAACAACAAACAGTTTCAACCTCAACAGCTGAGGCTGAATACATAGCAACTGGAAGTTGTTGTGCTCAAATTCTGTGGAAGAGAAATCAGTTACTTGATTATGGACTAACATTCACAAATATTCTTATGTATTGTGACAATACTAGTGCTATTAAAATTGTAGAGAATCCAGTCCAACATTGCATAACAAAGCACATTGATGTCAGGTATCATTTTATTAGAGAACATATTGAAAATGGTATCGTGACACTTCATTATATTCCAACTGATAGATAGATTGCAGACATATTAACTAAACCACTTGATGAATCTACCTTTCTCGAACTGGTAGGTGTGTTAGGTATGTTAAATATGTAAGTGTTTTATCATAAAGGAAGCAAGGTATGTACTGTAATTATAGTCCTTGATTTCTCAAACTATTATTTGTTCTTACAAAATTTTTGAGGAACTGTATCTTGACAGAGTCTAACTCCTAAACTCTGACAAGTCTTTAGAGTCTGACTAGTCTGTAGACTCTTATGAGTCTGTAGACTCTTATGAGTCTGTAGACACTGAGAATGTTATAAGCACCTAGACTCTGAAACGTTTAACATTCACGCCTGCAGACTCTGATTACGTTTAAACTGTTCAAATGACTTCAAATAGGCGGTAACAGTTACTTTTTGACTGGTGACAGACTGTGGACTCGTGTGTATTGTATACAATTTCAACAAAATAGAAATTTTTATACAATTTATTCACTTGTTTTCTGCAATTTTATTTTTCTCTAAGGCAAAAATACTCACAGAGCTCTTCACGAACCCTAGCTAATTTCTTCAAGCATTTTCATCATTCTCAATTCAACAATTTCAATGGCTGCTATCTCAACTATTATGTGGGGACCCAAGGCCATTGCATTCTCTTTTGGTGATTTCGAGTTCATGACCACTAATCATGTGGCAGTACTAGGAGACAAGAAAGGGGTAGACGCTGATTACTACCCAATGATGGATTTCTTGGAGTAGAGTGAGCTTAGTTACATTCTCAAGGCATCACCAATGATTCATATGGATGTTGTTTCTCAGGCCTGGAGGTCTGCAAAGATAGTTGATCCATCTCAGGATCAACTAGGTAAAATCATGTTCACCTTTGGCTCCACTACTTTGGATGTAACTGTTGATGTGCTCAATTATGTGTTTAAATTGCCTGTTCAATCTTTTTTTGATAACACTGTGCCTGATGATGAAATAAAAAATAATATTTAAGGCAATAGGTTATTCTACTAGTTTAGAAAACATGAGTAAAATAACTAGGCCTTACTTGAGGAAAGAGTGGTCATCCTTTTTTGATCAAATTGCTAAGTGTTTCACTGGTAAATGCAGTGGATTTGATGCCTTAACTTTTATCACTTATCATATTGGTCACAGCCTCCTGTTTGATAAAGTGATCAACATTGGTGATATGTTGCTCACTCAAATGGGAGCAAAATTGAATAATGTGCAGGAGGGGAGGAAAAAGGTCTATTATCATAGATTCTTTATGCTTCTCCTCAATCACTTCATTCCTAACATGTATGCCAAGCTTGCAGAAGATTGTTGTATGCAGGCATACAAGCAACAAAGGAGGATATTCTCTAATATTAAAAGAATTGATGAGCAGAAAAAGTGTCTGCATGCCATGGTCTACCCATAGGTAATGCAGGTAAAGCTCTTAAACTACAAACCTTCTATCTATAATTCTTCATTCTTTGGTGGTGAAATGGTGTAGGAACAAGTAATGGAGAAACCCCATGCACCTATCCAAGTAACCTAATCCATTTCAAATAAACAATTTTCAAAACCAAAATCCAAAAAGAAACCAACCTCTGGTGTCTCTCAACAGGCACTAGTTATAAAGAAGAGAAGATTGGTACAATCAAGGCTTGTAGATGAGCCAAGTGATGAGGAGCTCAATCCCTTTGAGAAACAGGTTGCTGAAGGACTCTCTTTGCTAAAAGAAGGTCATGATACACCTAATTCTAACCTTCAATCCAAGCCTGTAGACTCTCAAAAGGCCACAGACTCTGATAAACCTAGGGAAACACCTCAGGATTTTCAAATTGGGTCTCCTGAGAAATCTTTTCCTCAGAAATATAAGAAGTTAAGGGAGGCTTATTCTACACACACACAAGCTTATTATTGTTACTAACCCTGCTTTACAGGACCCGGTCAGATATTAGGACCCGGTTCCTCAATGAAAAATGCCCAGGGCTCCTAGATATCACTCCCTACGGACTCAGTTTTTCCTTTTACTAATTTAGATATATTTGTATAAGAACTGAGCCTTATATTTTGGTATTAGTAGCAAAGAACTAATTTGTTCTTTGGAAGCCAGTTATATTTTTAACTGGGTGTAGCACCCCTCTGGGTTTATATACGAAAGATATATTCCCAAAAACTTGTCTCATTTAATTACTTGCTAATTTTCTAAAACTTTAATTTTTATTCATAAACACAGAAAATTAGTAGGCAGTTCACCTAAACACTACAAATGGCCAAACCCACTCTGAAGCAATAATTTATTTATTTGCAAATTCCGAAAAGAATTTAAATTATTATGAGTATCGTATTCAACCCCCCTTCTACGATACTTCGGGACCCAACAATTGGTATCAGAGCCAACTGATTGATATACAAATCAGGATCTGTAGCTCAGTGAAGCTCACGGTGTCGAAACTGTTTGGACATATTTAGAGGACTTGTTAAATAAGTTTAATTATAAATTTTTAATAAGTTTATTTTATAAACTTTAAAAACTTTATTTTATAAACTTTTATTAGTTTATGTTATAAATTTTAATCAGTTTATTTTATAAATTTTGAATAAAATTTATTTTATAAACTTTTATAAAATTTATTTTATAAACCTTTATAAGTTTATGTTATAAATTTTTGTTAGTTTATTTTATAAATTTTGAATAAAATTTATTTTATAAACTTTCATAAAATTTATTTTATAAACTTTTATAAGTTTATGTTATAAATTTTAATTAATTTATTTTATAAGTTTTATAAAAGTTTTTATTTTAAATATATTTAACATATCACAGACAATGAATTGTGTTGACAGCTTTGACAGTATTTGGTCAAGTAAATCTAAATTTTTCTTAAATATTAATTCGAGGGTGCTCAAAGGTTTGTAGATGAAGATTTTTCCGGGCATTGAAGACAACAAAAATTGAATGAAGATTATCCAATGAAGCTTATTCTGGAACATGTTGAAAAAATAGTGGTACAAATTACCTCAGAGGTTTACTCCATAGGATCCCACTAATATTTTGGAAGCTGCAAAAGAAGAGATTAATTTGGGTACAGTTTTTGGGTAATTTGAGTTGTAGTTTTTGGATGAAAAATCTAAGGGGTTTGAAGTAGTGAAGGAGAACAGACTGAACTACTTGGAATCTCAGTACAAGCCTTAAATTTTATTCTACAAGAAGATTATAGGAAGTTCGTGCTAACACTGCAGATCATCTGAACACAGGATTACAGCCAACAGTGATTTAAGGATGCAACCACATTATCTGTAAAAGACCTGTATGTGTTGAAGGCCTATGAACTAGAACAAGAGCTGAAGAAGAAAATTTTTGGTAAAGCAGGTTGTTAGCATATCCACTGTATTTGTGACCCAAGAACCAAATTTGATTGACGTCAAGGTTGATAACCTCTGAACAGAAACAGAATGATCCTATAAGCTGAATTGAAGATGTAGCATCTCGAGGTAGTGGTCAAGGTATTGAATTTGTCACTTTGGAATATCTTGAGAACTGGACTGCAAGTCATGCCTGCAGGGCAACAGGAAGTTAAGTGACATCAGATTCAGACGGAATCCAAATTCTTAATCTAAGGTCATTACCTATAGATTCCATAAAGGAGATTTTCAAGACCAGTTTAAGAGGCAGTTGCAAGACAGGGATGGTTTATATTATAAAAGACAAGATCAGGGTTTGCTACACAGTTTGAAGAAGCCTGTACAAGTAAATGATGACAGACACTGTGTTGGGTTGAAGCAGGAATCTCAAGCATTAGTGAGGATGCAGCAAGGGAAAGCATTTGTTGATGAAGTTAAATGCAAGGCTGATTCTATCAGTGACAGTGATGAACCAAATGGATATCTGGCATCAATGACCAACACTGGAGATGAATCACTAAGCACTTCACAGGTACACATTCTAACTAGTATACGTTTATCTAATTCAGAACTGTATGAATATTAGGTATTGAAATGTATTATATTCATGTTAGCATGTTAGCATCTTAGGACTTAAATACTTAGTTGATTGCTAAGAATAAGATTGCATGCTAGGATTCATGAGTTTAAATAAGTACATTTCATACTTGATTTTATATGCAGTAAAATGAATATCTAGAATTAGATAGGGTGTTCTAGACGGTTAGGTGTATCCCTNATAAGTACATTTCATACTTGATTTTATATGCAGTAAAATGAATATCTGGAGAATTAGATAGGGATAGGGTTTCTAGATGGTTAAGTGTATCCCTAAAACATTTGCTAGAACTTGAGTTAAATCTTCTGTGATTTAATACCTCTGCTAATTTTGTGAAAATTGCAAAATAGTCAAACAGGTCATAGATCAGTTATATTTGTTCTTAATGAAAAATGACTTGTTAATTGTTTATGTGCTTATTTTCATATAATTTGCTCGCACTCACATAGTTGCACTTAAATGTCATATCATATCATGTATTGCTTGTTAAGGATAGAATAATAAAAGATGGTAGAATTATCTAAGTAGTCAGTAACATTTATTGATTCAAGGATTAATCTAAAACTGACTTGGGTAATTAGAGATAGTTAAAAATGTTAGACAACAACAGAAATGGATTAGAAAGAATTAGTAATTAATTTGTTAGTTCTTCTGTCCATGTGTTGTATGTGTTGTATGCGTATTGACGTTGTTGTTAACCCATCTAGACTCATTTGAAGTTGAGTACCAAGAAGCTTAATCATTTGTGATTGCAGAGTATGTAATAAAAGGCAAAAGTTATGTGATTTTGTGACATTTATTGTTCGAGGCATGTGATTAAAATTGAAACTCTACTGTCACAGTTGGTTGAGAAAGCCTACCCAACGGTAACCTTTAGAGATGACAGCAAAGGATGTACAAGGGACTTAGCTATATATATGTAATTGTCATCAGTTGAAGCATCTTTCTTGTGGAAGGACTTAAGCACTATCTGCAGGGCACTAGGGAATTCTTTGTCAAGGGTTTTCTAGAAAAGCATTGAAAAAGAAAAGTGTTTGATCTCAAACAAGAAGGTTGGAAGCTAACTCAAACTGAGAGTGAGGAAATTTATTCGTAGCCGACATGAATTTTGTATGCAAAGGTGAAGTGAACTTTTCAGTAAAGCTTCATCAGTAAAGAGTTAGCTATGGCAAAAGAAGCTCTCACACTTGGTGAACAAGACAATGGATTCTTTGATAAAGAAGAAATTGGTGAGAGGACTGCTTCTAATGGAATTCTATCAAGAAGGACATTTTGAAGTATGTCACATAGGGAAGTCAACAAAAACATCACACTGAAGCAAATTATGTCATGGAAGAAATATGCTTAGTGGTGGTTGATGACAACCCTAGTTACAAGTTGGTGTTGTTCGTGCATTCAATAGACAATACGTCACAGATGGTGATTGATCACATCAGGTAGATCAAGTTGGAAGCAATGTAAGTTGTGAGAACTTTGAAGTCAGATATTGGAACTCAATTTTGCGAATGAAGTTCTGAATGAAGTTTACACTGATAAAGGTACTTTGACGCTAAAGCAATTAACACAGCATGTTGCTTTAATCAACAAAGATCGTGAAAAGACATCATATGAGTTAATGGCCAACCAGAAGCAAACACTGAAGCTCTTTCGTGTGATTAGAGGAAATTGATATTTATTGAAGATTTAGATGAGAATCTTGGCAAGTTTAAGTTAAGACTCATGGAACAATTTTCCTCGGCTACTCATTGAAGTCAAAAGCCTTTAGGGTTTATATGATGTGAAAACAGAAGGTGATTAAAAGTCTGAATGTGTCGACCTACTACACCAAGCTCCCAAGCATTCAAATGAAAGACTATTATGAATCTTTAAAGTTTGACATTCCGTCAGAGTCAAATTCAGATACTGATGATGAAACTGAGATTGTAGAAGGAATCAATGATAATGGTGATGATTCAGATTCTATTAGTGGAAATGGTAGTGAAACTACACAACTCGTGAACTTTAACAGAATCCACTGAATAAGGTGAAGGATCTTCAACACATCATAACAGCAACTCAGTGAGAGTAAATAAAAGAAGGATCTATTAGTCGTACTCAACAAAATGAAGATCAAAGGAATACATCAAGAACATATCTGCCAAGACAAAAGGTTTGAAGTCAAACTCAATCCTGGAGTCCAGTTCTTAGTAATCCGGATTATTGAGTAAAGGCTAGAAGTGTTAATCAAGATGAACATATATTTTTCGGGATATAACATCTGGAATCCCAAAGAATACTGAAGATGCACTGATTGATCCAGATTGAGTGATTGCAATGCAAGATGATCTCAATTAGTTCGAAGGCAGAATCTACTGAAGCTGGAACCCAGACCACTAAAGTCGAAGCTGAAATTGGTACAGTAAGGGTTCTCAGAAACTGGAGGATTATTGGCATTGTTATGAGGGACAAAGTCAAACTGATTGCTACAGGTTACTATCAAGTAGAAGGTATCGATGATGATGGAAACAAAATCTTCGATACTTTCAAGATCAAACAATAAGCACCAGTAATGAGACTTGATCCTTTTAGGACCTAACATTTGGGCCTAACAAGATGTGGACCTAACAGAGTTAGGGATTCAAGTAAATCATCAAGGACATGGTATGACACTCTAACTACTAATTACCTGAAAATGATTTTGGTAGAGTCATTATACACACATCTCTCTAGAATACAAGGCACACACATTATGTAAAATATGTGCTAGTATACCATGATTATATTATATGTGGGTCAACAAAACTTGTGCAAACGATATTTTGCTAAGTTAATGCAGAGTAGGTACAAGATGAGCATGTTGGAAGAGTTGCAATTCTTTTTAGATTATAAGTAATTCGAAAGAATGATGGCAATTAAATTAAGTCAAAGTTCTTTTGAAGATGCGCAATTCGGAAGATTCTAGACCTGCCAAGACTTCTTGCCAACAGACCACTAAGTTTGATCAGGGCAAGTCAGGTATATGAACTAAAGTGACAAGCTATAGAGGTATGATCAGCTCATTACTTATTCAAGTGCATAAAGACCATATATTTTATTCTCGATATGCCTATATGCAAGTTTTTAAGTGGATACTAGAGAATCTCATCTTATAGCTAAGTTATGAATTGTTAGATATCTTAGGGGATCACTAATTCTTAATGTCAGGTACCCTAAAGATATTAGGTTTAACCTAATTGGCTATATAGATATAGGTGATGCAGGTTGTAAGAAAGACAGGGAAGTAATTCCTAGAAGCTATCAATTTCGTAGAAGAAGTTGATTTCTTGCTGAAATAAGAGGTAGCATTCAACACACATAGTTACAGCAAAGGCGAAATTTAAAGTAATTAGTGAATGTGATGCTCTGATCTTCTGGACAAGGAAACTTCTTCAACTCCAACAACTCTGTTGATATCTCCACACCACTTAAGGAACAAGCTCATGGACAACAGGTATCATTTCTTTTGAGATTGTCCTAAGTAGAATAACTTATAGATATTTGCTGAATAACTTGATAAATTTATTTTGTCTGAGTTGATTAGTGAACTTGAGATATTATTTATTTGCATATATGTTGGAAATCCCATCTGCAATGAATTCTTAAATGAGTTCACAAGTATTAAATTTTTAATATTTAAAAGACTTGTGAATTTATTTAAAATCCAGTATCTCGTACTTTTTGCTACTAGTTTAATTATCATACTTAAAATGTTTTATGCATATGTGGTAGTTAAATTTTCTAGCATAAAGTTAGCAGCATAATTATTTGTATGTAAAATATTCGATGAATATTAGTCAATGATATCTTGCTTAATTGCTCTGATATTTTTAAATATTTAATTATAAATAATTGTGATATTTTTTATATTAGTGACAGTATTTAGAATTTCTATTCTAAATAAATAATGCATATTTCAAAACTCACTAATATTGGAAGACGAAGTATTTTCTAAGTAATGTGTATAAAATTCTCAATACTTTATATGCTTAGAAATTATTTCTAAATTTGATTTTATTTACGAGAAGTTGTAATCAGGATCACAAGTATTAAATGTCAATATTTAAAGGACTTGTGAATTTATATTCAACTATTTTCTCAAGCTTATGTATATCATTAATAATTGTTATAAGTATAATTGTAATATGCTAGAGTGACAATTATTAGATATAGCGTACGCAGTTAAATGTTAATATTCAATCTAATGAATATTTTAGTATTTAACGAAATTATTTTATCTTATTAAAATTATGGATTGAAGCAGTTCAATGATTATTAGTTTCATAATTTTGATTTGATAAAATATTAGAAGCATAATTTCTTACATCTTGAAATTATTGATAATTACCATATAATGATATTTTGTTAACGTTTCTTTGCAATTAATTGTGATATTTTTAATATTAGTGATAATACATGTTACTTATCTGAAATCACTAATAATAAAAATATATCCTAATACTTATTGTTCTACTGAATAATTGCCACATGTTATTTGATTTATATATGCATGTCTGTGTTAACTGTTTAGTATTACATAAGTACTACTATTAGTTTTCTTTCTTCCACTGAATTTTAAACTTGAATGTATTAAAAAGAAACTCTTGTCTATTTCTTTTTCAAAATGTATTATTCAAAGATACATTCAATTTTCTATCAGTTTTAGAGAAGAAAACATCAAGATTCTTTTTTAAAACTTTTCTTTTGAAAATCATTTGATTTACTGCCCTACTTTGATTTCTAAATCCTAGGGTGTGAATCAAACTTTTCTTGAGGATAATTTTTCTCCAATCTCAAAATATTTTATCAACTCTCAAAAGCTGGTTTTAAATGCTATATTTTCAAAACCATTTTCTCTCTTAATTTTTCTTTTTAAAGTGGCGGAAACTTTGTGACTGCTATTTTATTTGGAGGAATTATTTTTACTTCGAGGTACCAATCACTTGTAAAATGATTTGTTTTCAAACACTTGTTTCAATGTATGTTTCACATTGATTCATAGTACCAAAACAATGGTTGTTGCTTTGAAGGCCTAGTGCTGTATTGTTAAGCATTCATTCATCCCAATTGTCATGTTTTTATTTTAAGTCGGGGATACTATCAAATGGATGAAAGTGATGTAAATCATAATTGCATTATGAGTCGGAAAATCATAGTCCTCTATCTGATAAGGTTGTCTTGCAAAATTGGTTTCAAAACATACAGTACTTAGGTTTTAAAGGAAAAGAGTCATTTTATTAAGATATAATTTGGTAGAAGAGTTGAATTTCTTCTTTGATATAAATTCCCGCATTTTATTATAGGAAGCTTGCCTTATAAGAAATTCATAAGGGATAAAATTTTTCTCTGATACACATCCCGCGTTTTATTATGGGATAAGTATTTTAAAGAAAATTTCTATTGGTATCATGTTCTTAAATGATAAATCTTTAGAACCGACAAAACTCTTTTACTAAAAGTGCTTTAATGCAATCGTTTACCATCCCTTCATATATATTTTCCTTCTCTTTAGGATGAAAAATATGTTTTGGAATGTTAAAGTGATTATCTTTTAATTTTGATTGATTCTTTCCGATTAGCCCCCAGTGGCTTCAGAAGCTGGCCAAGAGGTTGAAAACCCATCAATCTCTTACCCAGGACTTAAAACCAAACACTAATTCATCCACTTCCATATATTAACCCTTGCAGATATAAGGAAACTTTATAAGTTAGAGGTTGATAAGGGAGAAGCTGCACTTGATGCAGCAAATAAGGATGAAGTCAGAAGTGCACCCACAGCTCTACCTCCAGCGAAGAAAAGTAGTATATAAACTGAGGTAACTATAAGCTCATCTGCATCTTCTCAAAAGGATGCAGAGCTGAAAAGGCAATTAAACTGTCTCTGGAATCATTCTCTCAGCAGGGTGAGTCCATTGAAATTCCCTCGTTAGCCAGAGCATCTTGTAATGAAACAAGCACACAACTGGCATTCACGTTGATGGTAAACTTAAATAGATAAATTCTAGGAACACATTGCAAGGCGTGCACAGTGAGAGGTATAGGCATTCAGAGGAGATACAGACTATAGCCATACATTATATTGTCCAGGTATCTACCTCAAACAGAAGTTAATCTTTTGCATCCCGAAAGGGAGATCTCTTGTTCAGATTAATCTGGGCTTGAGAGGCAACTGCTTGACAAGAATTCTTCGGATGAGTCAAGTAGGGTATTTATACAAAATTCCCGTCATTGGGTTACGAGGGAAACGTAGNAATTCTTCGGATGAGTCAAGTAGGGTATTTTACACAAATTCCCGTTACAGGATTATGAGGGAAACGTAGGCTCTAAATTGTCATTCATTACATTGCCTATTACGTCGCCCCTCCTGGAAAGAACATTTCCAGATCCTGAAAAGGAATGTCCACCTCCCGTTTACGGAGAAGGTGTGAGGCAACTCCTTGATAGAACAATGCAGGATTCCCTAACAGATTTTAAAATCTTGAGATAACCCATCTCAAAGAGGTGAGGCTCCACTAGACATTGATTTAGCAAACGCTATTGAGTCTGGTGCTGAGACAGTGCTTATGCATGATAGATCAAGAACACCTTTACGAGGCAATTCTCCACTTGATAGTGATTCAGTTCATTCTGATGAATCAGGTGATGAGAATATAAATCAATTGACGGATTTCACTTACAGGTACAGAAGGCTATATTTGAAATGCAGAGTGAAAGTGAGAGAGAGAAACACTTGAGTGAAAGTGAGAGAGAGATACACTTGAGTGAGAGATAGGGAGAGAAAGAGTGAAACACTTCAAAGTGCTCGAAACTTTAGTGTAAACACCAACAGAATGTAGTAGAAGTGAGGAAACCATAAACCAAACACTTACCCTTGCTACATGCTACTTCTGAAAGAAAAGATACTATATTTTTCCCAATCAATGACAGACGAGAACCTTCTTTAGAAGACAAACCATTCAAAAGATGGGCCATTGGAGGATTCCTCAACTAAGGGGAGAATTTATAGGAAGAAAAAGAAAGTTAATAAAGTCTTATCTTTGTATCCTTAGGAGAAGTTAATATCCTTAGGGGGAGAATTTAGACAAGAAAAAGAAGAAGATTTACATTTTTAGGGGGGAGAACATTGCTTGAGCAATGTTTTATGTGCTATTGAAGACGTTCCCATAAATTTTAATTCTTATGAAGCTCTGTTCATGATAAGTTCTTTAAGTTCAACTATGAAGGATTTTTAAGCAGAGAAAGCTCAAACACAGACAGAAATGAAGATGAAAGTACATGAATATTAGTTCAGTGCTAGAGGAACAAACATCTTTCATTTCAGTTACATAAGAAATCTGGAAATGCATAATCTGATCCAGAAAAACTAGCATTGTTTACAAATCCCGGACGATTACTTTTTCTAGTTGTTAGGTGAGTTATCCTCTTTATGAGATTTGTTTGATAAGTTTAACAATCAAATAGGGGGAGATTATTGGTGAAATTACGAAGTTGTATGAATAGTAATCGTGATAACTCAACACTAGAACAAGACAGGTAAATAATACTACATCTACACAGAAATCAGGAAGAAATGAAGACAAGGCAGATACAGTGAATCAAGACATTAGAAGAAGTTTTGAAGTCTACTACAGGTCATTGAGAGAAGTTCATTAATATGTTCATGCCTCAGTGAAGAATAATGGTTGAAGACTTTCAGGGTTTCAGAAGTGTTGAAGATTCAGTATAGAAGTGCCACTAGAAGATTTCAGTGTAAANTCAGTGAAGAATAATGGTTGAAGACTTTCAGGGTTTCAGAAGTGTTGAAGATTCAGTATAGAAGTGTCATTAGAAGATTTCAGTGTAAATGCATTGATTGAAGATATACAGTGTTCGGAGCATAGGAATCTAGAAGAATTGAAGACATGGTAAAGACAAAGGATTAAGAAGACAGCTGCAGTCTTAAAGGTATACTCACTGAAAGAAGATCATTCATATGTTCAAATGTCAGTGAAGAATAGATAATGAAGTATTCAAGATTGTGGTAATAATGGAGACGTTGTCTAAGTACCAGAAAAGATTCCAGTGAAAGTACAGTGTTTATTGACAATCAGTGTTGGAAGCAATGAAGTTGCTGCAAACTTAACAATGCAATTAAAGCTATAATATGAATACCTGGATCAAAGTTAGTCATCTATGAACTAGACCAGTTGCACTAGGCATCAGTAATTTGTGAAAGGAATCTGAGTATTAACTATAGAAGAATTGTTAAGTTGAAGAACGTACTTGGAAAGAACGGTTATTTATTAAGGTACGAAAAGTGATTTGTAGAGGCTACAGCCAAACATCTAAACAGCTAACAGCTAACAACTAAACAGCTCAAAGGGTGCAGGGTACAAAGTATCACAACCTTGGTACGAAAAATGTAAGTTTCTGAACTACAGTCGAAGAACGGAAACAGCTCAGGGTACAGGGTGTAATGTGACAAGACTTTGGTACAAGAAATGGAAGTTGGCGAACTTCAATCAAGGAATGAAAAGAGGATCAAAGTGCAGTGATCAAATTGCACTTTGACCATTAAAATGATGAAGCGCAACAAAACAAGTCAAGGCTTCATTTGAATTTGACTTGGAAAAACATACAAATCAGCAGATTAATTTGAAGTATATGCATTGTATGTAGCTCCACCTCAAGGGACTCCATGTGATAGGCGCAACATGTAGTCTGGGTAACTTAGAATTATTTCAAATGAATGTGGCGCCTACACAGGGTATACAATGTGATAAGCGCACCAAAAATATGAAGCGCAACTAAAGTTCCTGGCGCCACAAAATATTCAGGCGCAACAAATATTTTTTCCTCTTTTCATTGAGAGGCTGGCACTAAACCAGACAAAAGGAGAGGTAGAAAAGGCTGTAGAGAGCCTGAGTGAGAATGAGAGAGTGGGTGTCCAACCCCACTGTGAGGATGAGAGACTAGGGTATCCTGAACCTAGCTTCACTTATCGGGATCAAGATTTTCCACAGAGTTGGTGCAATGAGTTGGAGTAGGGGATGGATGAAATTTCTTTTGTTCTAATAATGCAGATTGGCAAAAAGGAAGCGACTCTAGCTGATCAGAAATCATTTACTCAAAAACCACAATAACACTAAGTGAATTCTTTAGCCAGGAGAGAAGACAAATTTATGAAGGCTTTGGTGGATTCATCAAATATTCAATCTGAAACTACAATCTTGAAGTCAGAAGAACCAATTTTTATCATGCCTATTAGGGCTAGGCTTCCAGAGTCTACAAACTCTGATCACTCTAAGGAGGAGTCAGGGTCTATAGTCCCTTTTACAGTTTTAGAGTTTACACCACCTCTAGAGTCTACACCTCCAACTACAAAGATTGAGCCTATAAATCCATCACTCTAAGGAGGATTGCATTTCTGAGGATGATGGACCAGTAAATCCATCTTTTATCTATTTTGATCAGTTTTTTCCTCGAACTTGGGAATCTGCACAGCTCAAAGATATTATAGATAAAGCTTATTTTTAGTGCATCTTGACCATTCACCGGTCTGAAAGACTAAAGGCTTTTCAGAAGAAGTCTTTTCTACAAGAACATGGTCATTATCCTAATGAGGACACTAATGCCTATTTCCATGAAGATGGCAGATCTATCAATGCAGATATTAAGGCTGAAACAGAGAATGTCACTGCACAATTAGCCAGTGTAGTCAAGGATATATCTCATATTCAAACCAAACTTACTGGTGTTGATAACACAACTTCTCTACTCAATACTAGATTTGACAGAATTCATTCCCGTCAATTATCCAAAGAAGTTGCTTAAAAGGATGCTCTTGCTAATATCACTACTGCTCAAGCCAATCTCCAATCTACAGTATCTACTTTAAATAACAAGGTTGATTCAGTCATTGCAGCACAAGCCAAAATTTCCACAGTACTTGAACAGATTCTTTTCACTATCACATGTGGTGATGATGTCAAAAAGGGGGAGAAGAAAGTTGGTGATTCCTCCAGGAGAAATAAGGATGATGTATGCAAGGATGACAAAAAGGGAGTTAAAAGGAGAAGAGATGGTGATGATGATGATGATGATGATGATGATAGTTCTCATGGTCCTAAGGGTCCTGGTGGTGTAGCACTCAAACATTCTGGAGTGGCTATATTATCAAAATCTCAAACTCATTCATCAGGGACTGGACATGGGAAGTCAGAGTCTAAGCCAGACTCTAATAAGCAAAAGAAAAAGTCAGACTCTAATGAAGCCAAAGAACCTACTTACTGTTAATGTAGTCAATCTAATCTGCAACTGAGAGCCAAAAAAAAGACAAGACTTGGAGGCTTTGAAGAATCAGATATTGATAGAACATCAACTCTATCCAGGAATCCTCAATCCTTTACATATAGGCAATTTGAAAAGATCACACAAAAGCACTTAAACAAAGTGGTGTCTGCTCAAATTGTTTATAATGTTTTTGAAAGAAAGATGCCAGAAGGTACAAAGAAAGTAAAAAATGAGATGCTTGTGTACTTCATGGAAGGAGGATCTGTTAAATAGATAAGTCCATCAAATTTCATCTTCTTCAAATAGGCTGAGGAATTACAGTATATTAGATTTCTCCTACAAATTTCTTATGAATTGAATAAATCTAAAGAAGCTGTCACACACAAATGGTTCAAGGAGATTGACAGAAAGCTTACTCTGCACAGACTAGCAAATCGGCAGATGGGAAAGTTTTCTTTAAAATATGTTGATATTAAAGGAAATGATCAAGTCATGTCAGTGGAAGAAAAGAAAATTAAATTTCAAGAAGGTGTGGGTCATTACTTTGGATTTCACCTTATGAGTGGGAAAGGTAGTGTTCTAATGTTGAAGGATTTGAAGGAACAAGAAAGCAGTGCAAATGATCTGAGAGCAGCCTATTGTCAAATCAAATGTTCAAATGAAGTAATGAAGAAATTGAAGAAGTATGTTGGTGAAGCTCTTGCTATTGTGGAGGAAAATATGTTGAATTCATTTTTGAAGAATAATCCATCCTTTGAGAAGCTTAAGTAAGAAGTAATTATTTTTCCTTATAGAGATTTATTGTTCTAGATTAATTGTTTCATTCTTTAGTTTTGACATCATCAAACCTTGATTTATGCTTACTTTTTATAAAGCATAAATAGGGGGAGATTGTTAGGAATATATTCATTTGATGATGTACAAAATNTCATTTAATGATGTACAAAATACTAGAACATGATTTAGCATAGCTTATTTGTAATAAGTCTTTCTAGTCTCTAAATTTTATAATCATAGCTAGTTAGTCAACATTCTTGTACTTAGAAAATTTTCTGTATAAAATGAAACTAGAGTCTAGATGGAGATCAGAGTCTGGGAGATGATCAGAGTCTATAGACTGTCGGAGTCTACAATCTGTCAGAGTCTACAAATTATCAGAGTCTATAGTCTGGCAGAATCTAAAGATTTCAGAGTCTATGAAGTCAAAGCTGAATTTGGAAGATGATTACAGAAAAGGGAAGTTTTCGAAGATAAAGCCAAAAATATTACAGATATGTTATGGGAAAGAAGGAAAATTGCAGAAGGAAACTATTAGCTAATGGTTAGGAATTATATTCCTATTTTAATTTGAT
Organism: Oenanthe javanica; assembly: GCA_008931105.1. Taxonomy (NCBI): domain Eukaryota; kingdom Viridiplantae; phylum Streptophyta; class Magnoliopsida; order Apiales; family Apiaceae; genus Oenanthe; species Oenanthe javanica. The sequence goes on from QRFB01000280.1 coordinate 68,643, forward strand.
TTTCTGTTATTAGTTGATAGGCAGCTCTCTATATAATCACTCTATGTAACCTAATTGAAAAGTGTGAAATAAGTCGAAGTTTTTGAGAGCATAGAGAAATAGAGAGTTGCTGTGAGAAACACAGAGAAGCTGCTAGGGTTTGTGTACACCTTATGAGAGTTTATATTTACACATCAATAATACAAATAAGTTTTTATTCATATCTTTGTGTTTAATCTTTATTCTGTATTCAAGTCTTTAATTCTTACTGAGTTGATTTTAATCAGGCACAAAAAGTACACAAGTATTCAACCCCCCTTCTACTTGTGCAACTGGGAAAACACAGTTGTATTCTTAATCCATTCCCTCTTAATAGTAACTCATGCGCGAGAAATTATAAACATTTTTGATAGTAATATTAGCGGTTAGAGAATAAATAAATAAATAACAAACCCTAATATAATTGTTGACAGTATGTTATGTGGGGATTTAATAAACTATACTATCAAATGAATACATGCAGTATGTTATTGACAGTAAGTTTCAGTCCCGCATATTATACTTTCAAGACTCCTGAAGTGATCGATAATAACTTATCACGATATGACAGTATATATAAAATATATTATCAAGACACTTAACAGTAATTTTCATTAACACCATATGAGATAAATTACTTAAAAAAATTAGTTAACCTCTCAGTGAAATTTTATCATGTGTATCCACTGTGATAGAAACCAAAACAACTTAACAGAAAATTAATTCACAGTGAATTTCAGTTAACTAATATTTTTTATCAGTAAATCAACTTGCTACAGAAATACATTAACATGATACATTTAACATACCCAATTCACTCACTAGCCTGTTGAATGTCTTTTCATCCAATGGTATGGTGAAAATGTCTACAAGTTACTTCTCTATGAGCACATATATTAGCTTGATTGTGCCTTGATCCACATGCTCTCTAATGAAACGATGTCGGATTTCAATGTGCTTAGTCTTGGAGTGTTGAACAGGATTTTCAGATATGGCTATTGCACTTGTGTTGTCACAAAAGAAAGGAATTCCTTGCAATATCAAGCTATAGTCTAGTAGTTGATTCCTCGTCGAAAGTAACTGAATACAGCAACTACTAACTGCAATGTATTCAGCCTCTGCAGTTGAATTTGACACAGAATGCTACTTCTTGCTAAACTATGAAACCAATCTTTCTCCCAGAAACTGACAGCTTCCTGTTATGCTCTTCTTATCAATCTTACAACCAACATAGTCTGAATCTGAGTAGCCAACCAAGTCAAAACTAGATCTTAAGGATAGAAAAGGCCTAAATCTTAAGTGCCTTTCAAGTATCTAAAGATCCTTTTAACTGCCGTCAAATATGACTCTTTTAGATCAGACTAAAACCTTGCACGCAGACCTATAACAAACATGATATCAGGCCTGCTAGCAGTTAGATAGTGGAGAGAACCAATCATTCCTCTATACATCTTGTTGTCCACCTTCTTTCCTTTTGAATCCTTGTCTAGTTGAGTTGTTATTGAGATTAGAGTCTTTCCAGGTGATGAGTCTTCCATATCAAATCTTTTCAAAAGATCTTTGACATATGTGGTTTGGAAAATTAATATTGCATCTTTCTTATGATAGACTTGAAGTCCAAGAAAGAATATTAATTCACCCATCATGCTTATTTCATATTTTTTTGCATTAACTCAGAGAATTTCTTGCACAGTTCTTCATTTGTTAAGACAAATATGATGTCATCTACATAGATTTGGACTAGAATAATATCTTTTCCATGCTTTTTATAGAAAAGAGTCTTATACACAATCCCTCTAGTGAAGTTATTCTCAAGGAGAAATTTGGAAAAGGGTGTCATACCAGGCCCTTGGAGATTGCTTTAGACTTAGAGTGCTTTAAGAAGTCTGTATACAAAATTTTGCATTTTTTGGATCTTCAAAGCATGGGGGCTGTTCAACATAAAATTTTTCTTCTAGTTCTCCATTTAGGAAAGCACTTTTAAAATCCATTTGAAATACTTTGAAGTTTTTGAATGCATCAAAAGCCAAGAAAATTTGTATTGCTTCAAGTCTGGCAATAAGTGCAAATATTTCATTATAAACAATTCCTTCCTGTTGACAGTAACATTTTCCTACCAGCCTTGCTTTGTTTCTGGTGACAATTCCACTATAATCCATCTTGTTTCTAAAGACCCACTTGGTACCAATTATAGACTTGTTCTTTGGTCTAGGTACCAATTACCATACACAACTTCTCTCAAATTGGTTGAGTTATTGCATAGCATTTATCCAATCTGGATAAAGTAATGTTGCATCCAGAGTTTTAGGCACAACTTGAGATAGGAAGCAGCAGTACATGCATGCATTTTCCACATTTCTTCTAGTCTTGTCTCATGTTCCTCGTTTACCAATAATTAAATCATTTGTGTGATCCCTGTTTCAATTTGTTTTTCTAAGTGAATCATTATAATCTTCTGCACTTTGATGATTGACAACATCTTTTGCTCTGCACTGTTGACAACATTAATTTCTTCAAGTCCACTGTTTATTGGAACATTTTTAGAGAAATCTGTTGTTTGAGAATTTCCTTCATTCTCCATAGATGGATTAGGAACCATAGTTGGACTAGAAATTGTGTGTTCAACTCTTGGTGATTCTTCATCAATATCTTCCAAATAATCCTGATTCTCAAAAGCTAAGGACTCTGATTCTTGACTTCTTTCAATACCAGGAAACTTGGTTTCATCAAAGGTGACATTTACACTTGTATCCCCAATCTTGTGATCAATGATATAGACTATATATGATGTTCTATCAATTACATAGCCCATGAATATTCTTTCATATATTTTAGTATCAAACTTCCCTTTGACCTCAGTTGAGTCTTTCATGATATATCATTTGCTTCCAAACATATGAAAGTACTTGACAGTAGGTTTCCTTCCTGTTAGCAACTCATAGGATGTTTTTCCAAAAGCCTTGTTGACCATAGTCCTATTTTGAGTATAACAAATTGTATTACTGACTTCACCCCAGAAACTTGGTTTCATCAAAGGTTACATTTACACTTTTATCCACAATCTTATGATTAATGATATAGACTATATATGATGTTCTATCAATTTCATAGCCCATGAATATTCCTTCATATGTTTTAGTATCAAACTTCCCTTTGACCTCAGTTGAGTCTTTCATGATATAACATTTGCTTCAAAACATATGAAAGTACTTGAAAGTAGGTTTCCTTCCTGTTAGCAACTCAAAGGGTATTTTTCCAAAAGCCTTGTTGACCATAGTCCTGTTTTGAGTATAACAAGCTGTATTAATGACTTCACCCCAAAAATAAGTAGAAAGTTATGCTTCACTCAACATGGTTTTTGCAGCCTCAATGAGAGTTCTATTTTTTTCACCACAACACCATTTTGTTGAGGTGTCTTTGGTGCAAAGAAATGTTGAGTAATGTCATTGTCTTTGTAGAAATCATTCATGATACTATTTTTGAATTCAGTACCATTGTCACTTCTCAGGATTTGAACTTTGAACTTGGGATTCTTGTCAAGGATTTTTACTAGATCAATAATTTCTTGTGCAGCTTCATCCTTGGTTGTCAGGAACCTCACCCAAGTGTATCTTGAGAAATCATCTACCATCACCAGGACATGTCTTGTTTTTGCTAGCGACTCCACATTCACAGGTCCAAATAAGTCCAAATAAATAAGTTAAAAAGCTTCATTTATTGAACCACTAGGAGCACTTTTGTGAGTAGCACTTGTAATGACCGGAAAAATTACATGTATTTTATAATATTTAAATATGTTTTTATTATAATTTATTGTGTTTTTAATTATCTTTAATGCAATTATTTGAGTTTAGATTTTTATTAAATAGGAAAATTACCCGATATGTGTTATGTGACTTTTTTGTAGTCTAAAATATTTTATTTTATTTTACTGTAATTTTGTATCAATAGAATAAGGTTATTTAGATTTTTGATTATCGGACACAACCCCTGTAGGAGACTCAAGACCTTGTTTTTTATACCTTTATTTTTATCAAAATGGTAAAATCCTCAAAATAATTTTATTTTATTATTTTTGAAATATTCATAATTTTTGGAAAATTTTGACACATATATTGTAATTATTTGAAAATATTTATTTTTATATTTTATCCCATATATTTATTTTTGGGCATTTTATTTTAATTATGGCGTAATTTATCTTCTAATCAAGATTAAGCCCTTAAATTATTTTTAAAATATAAATATTTTTTATTAATTTTTTTTTACTAAAACAGTTTACCACCGCTTGGTAAATTTAGGGTAAACTTGCAAACTAAGGGTTCTTAGATTCATTCAATTGATTAATGGTGATTTTATGATCCGTTTCTCAATTGTGAATATCTATTTTAAAGCCCATGGATCGTATTTTATGATTATATGCTTAGTTTTACTGTAAAATCAGGGTATATGGATTTCATGTTTAATTGCCTTCTTGTATAATTTTTGATGTGTAAATCACTGTGTGTTTGTTCAATTGGTTGACAGGGATGAATAGAGCATGCTTTGTTGGGTCAGTAGCTGGTTTTGTTGTTATTTTTCGTGTATGTTTCGAGTTTTGACAGGGGTTTGTTCGAGTTTGCCGGAGTTTGAACTCTACGGCTTGTGTCTTGGTTTGAACATTTTGATTAGGTTGTGTACGAGTCTGCAAGTGTATGAGTGTCATTATTATTGAGTTTGGCTTGTGTTATGAGTCATCAGAGTTTTAAAGTCCGGTCGACTTTCTCGTTTGATTCCGACCATATCTTTAAGCTACTATGTGTATGGGTTGTATGTATACGTTTCTGGAGTCTGTAGATTTGTTATGGTATCGATTTATTGAAGCTTGGTGGTAGTTTTGAGGTTTACCGGATGTAGGGGTCGGTGTCGGGGCCGGATTTTGGCCAGAAACAAAGCTCTAAGCTTTGTTTGGGTCGCTTGTTACTTGATTTGTGTTGCTACACATGTGTTTGATGTTTTGGTAATGATAGCAGTAAAAATCAACCTGTTCGGGGGAGGTTTTAGTCACCGGAAAAGCGATCGAAGAGTTGTTGGATTTTTTTTCTGGTCGACTATTCTTGGAGCTTCCGGTCATCTTCTTTCCCTCTGCCACCATTGGATCCACCTGTACCCTGGCCCATTTCAAGAAAACTTGTTTTTAGAAATCATTTTCAAACTTTAATTTAAAAATTGATTTTTATTCCAAAAATTATTTTAAAAATTATTCTTTTATTCGAAAAATGTTTTTAAAACTAGAATAAATTACTTTTATTCCAAATTAATTTAATTTAATTATTTTAATTTATTTAGATAATAATTTAATTAATCTAAATTGATTGATTAATTTATTTTAATCGATTAATTTAATTAAATATTATTTAAATATAATTAAAAATAATTAGATTTAATAATTTTAAGAAATAAAATGATTTATTTATGTTCAATCATTTATTATTTATTTATTTACTTATTCTTTTACCCGTTTTGAATGAAACAAATTTATTTAAGACCCAAAAAATAATCCAGAAGTGACAAAAATAATTTGAGACACCCTAATTTATTTATAAACCCGGATTAATATGTTATAAAATATTTTGGGGATCCAATAATTATTCAGAGGGGGTAATAACGATCCAATTTCGGCTCAAATAATATTTTAGAGTCTACTTTTAGATCTTTTACGTGCTTATTTTCTTTCTAATTGATGCTACTTATTTATTAATTGCTTTTCGATATTAGTACAATGTTTGGGTATACACTAGATTTTGAAATAGAAGTATACCTAGCACTATACGTTTGTCTAGCTGTCTAAAATAAAATATTCTATTTTGTAGAGACGAGCGATGAATCATATAGAGGGACAGAGTAGTCTACCAGTTACCAGCACTTAGTCAGTTTATTATCAGCTTCTATAACAAGCAAGTATTTTCTCCTTGATCAGCCTAAACACTTTTATTTTACTATTTCATTTATTTGTATCATGATAAATAGGTATTGTTCAGAACTATTTATGATTCCTAATTATTTTGTGCAAACAGAGTTACTTGATAACATTTCAAATATTAGAATTTGATTACAATAAACACGTTATATCCGGATTTATCATAGTAAATAATGAGGATATAACCTGTATTTAAAACTAAGCATACCTTTGACTTCGGTTGCTCTATTGGATTGGAATCTATTTAGCGTAAGTGGCGGCCATCAGCTAGGTCCAGCATTTATTGAGGAGGATATGGTAATCAATCCATCTTCCTATAGGCTAACATTACTTGCCTATTTGGTACCCATTATAGAGAATCTTTATTATAGCCATGGGTATAGAAATGTACCAATAGACTATAAAGAGGTCCTATTGCTTTTGAACTGATTAGATGGCAATAGTGTTTATATGTTTATCCAATCCATATTGTCAGCATGGCTATTATATATTATAAATCCGCAAATGATTCAAGTTTATGACATACTGTATTGTTTCAGTTTCGATATTTAAACTGTGATTTATTTACTGTTTAGTTTTTATCATAAAATGTTTTACATTCCGTTCTTTATTCAGATTTTATATCCTAGTTTTATTTCGATTATTTTATATATACTTGTTGAGCAATTCTTTGGATCACTCTTGTTCTCTATTAAATCTTGCTAGATTTCCAGATGAGTCACAACAGTAGCTCTAGCGGGTGTAGAGAGCCTCAGGTGTCGGGGTGGCTTGCTTCTCGGGCTTCCCAAGTATATAGTTATTTACCGTTTGGCTGTTGTTAGAATGTGTAATAAAACTGGATCTAGATTTAAAATTTATCTAAACATATGGATTTGAGTTTTGGATTTAATGTGTGGTTTGTAATAAAATGGTTTGGTTTACTTTTAGTTTTCAGCTACTTAATTTCATATTATAACCTATTTGCGATCTTTGGTTTGGCGGGGTCAGTGTGCACCTGGTTTATATTATTTCATTATTGTTGGTTGTTGATTGATTGGTGACCCTCAAATCTAGACCCTGGATTTGGAGGGCGTCACAACTCTCCTTAGTTTCCCTTTTTGACAATCCTCACACAATCCTTCTTGAAAGAATTCAATTTAAGGAAGGCCTTTTATAAATTCTCTCTTCATCAAATAATTCATAGCTTTGAAATTTAAGTGACAGAGCTTCTTATGCCACATCCAACTTTCAGAAGATGAAACTTTGTTATGGAAACAATAGATTTTTTCATTTCTAACTGAATCAAGGTCATCAATGAATAGGCTTCTTTTCCTTACTCCTTTAAGAGTTTCTTCTCTTGTCTTTTTGTTGACAATTGAGCATATGTCTTGATCAAATCCCATTTTGAATCTTTTTTCACAAAATTGAGTAACACTTAATAAGTTGTGCTTCAATCCATTCACTAAAGCAATTTTCTTTATCTTCTAGTTTCCAACTTCCAGAATGTCATATCTCATTGTGAAACCAATACTGTTGTCACCAAAGGTTACATATGGGTCATTCATTTCCTTGAATTGTGATAGACGGGCTTTATCACCTGTCATGTGTTCTGGGCATCCACTGTCAGTCATCCACATGATTCTTTTATTTTTTATGTTACCGTATAAAACAAGATTTTCAAATTGCTTTTAGTACCCAATTCTGTTTGGATCCATCTGGCTTAGCTATATAACAGTTTAAGATAGGATCACTTGGTTTGCTTTCATTAGCTTTGAGCATGACTCATGTGCCCACACATTTAGATTTGATAATTGGTTCTAGATTCTTGTTCCTGGGTGGCTTGCCCATCCTAACTTTATGAGGGCTTGAAGTCTTTGCCTTATCAGTTTTGACAGATTTATGTAGGCATACATTGTTGGAAGCAATAGGCATGTTAAAGCAGATACTTAGCATGTTCAATTTACATGGCATGCAATCAATATTTCCACAATAAGATACTTTTCTGTCTATCAAGGGAGTACTATGCAAATTTCCATAAACAGATGTAGCATGTTTCACTTTAGACTTACTCTTGGTACAAGCATGAGTTAAATGACTAAAAGACCCATAATTGTTACACAATTTTTAGGAGCATTAAAAATGTAACCATAATTATTCTTTTTGTTTATTCCTAACTTTTCATTTTTGTTCTTTTTGGTCTTCATGATAATAGGTTTAGGAGTTACTGTCTTACTAGTGTTGATATTAAGTTGAGGGAACTTGTTTTCCCAGTTGCACAAGTAGAAGGGGGGGTTGAATACTTGTGTGTCTTTTCTACCTGATTTAAAATCAACTCAATATCAATAAACATATATGAATTAAGAACAAAGATGAAACACAAAGAAATGAATAAGTACTGTTTGTATTCTTGATTTGTAAATACAAAACTCTCCTAGGGTGTACACAAACCCTAGCAGCTTCTCTGTGTTTATCACAGCAACTCTCTCTATTTCTATGCACTCACAAAATTTCACTCAGACAAATTATGCTTCGACTTCCACACTTTTACAATTAGGTTACATAGAGTTTATATAGAGAGCTGCCTATCAGCTAATAACAGAAAGATAAATTACAATAGGAATAGAATTCCTAATTATTAGTTGACAGTTTCCTTCTGCAATTCTCCTTCCTTGTTTTTATAGCATATCTGCAATATCTTTGGCTTTATCTTCGAAGACTTCCCTTATCTGTGATCATCTTCCAAATTTAGCTTTAACTTTATAGACTCTGAATTCTTCAGACTCTGCCAGACTATAGACTCTGATCATTTGTAGACTCTGACAGATCTTAGACTCCGATAGTCTATAGACTCTGATCACCTTCCAGACTCTGATCTTCATGCAGACTCTAGTTTTACTTTCTGCAGAAATTCTTCTAGGTACAAGTAACTTGAATATTGACTATCTAGACTCTGATTAACATTTCAGAGACTAGAAAGATATATTGCAAATAAACTAAGCTAACTCATGTTCTAGCATTTTATACATCATCAAATGAATATATTCCTAACAATCTCTCCCTATTTATGCTTTATAAAATGTAAGCATAAATCAAGGTTTGATGATGTCAAAACTAAAGAATAAAACTAATAATCTAGAACAGTATAAAAGAATTAAAAAAGAAAAAGAATTACTTCTCATTTAATCTTCTCAAAGGCTGGATTGTTCTTCAAAAATGAGTTTAGCATATTTTCTTCCACAATTGCAAGAGCTTCACCAACAAACTTCTTTAATTTCTTCATTTCTTCATTTGAACATTTAATTTGACAGTAAGCTGCTCTCAGATCATTTGCACTGCTTTCTTGATCTTTTAAGTCCTTCAACATCAGAACACTAACTTTCCCACTCATAGGCTGAAACCCAAAGTAATGACCCACACCTTCTTGAAATTTAATCTGTTTTTCTTCCAATGGCATGACTTGATCATTTCCCTCAGTATCAACATATTTTAAAGAAAATTTGCCCATTTGTCGATTTGCCTGTCTGTGCAAAGTCAGCTTTCTATCAATCTCCTTGAACCATTTGTGTGTGACAGCTTCTTTGCTCTTGTTAACTTCATAAGCAATTTGAAGGAAAAATCTAATATACTACAATTCCTCAGCCTGTTTGAAAAATATAAAGTTTGATTGACTAATCCATCTAACTGATCCTCCTTCTAAAAAATATACCAGCACCTCATTCTTCACCTTTTTTGTGCCTCCCTGTCCTCCTTGCATCTTTCTTTCATAAACATTATAAACAATTTGAGCATATACCACTTTGTTTAAGTGCTTCTGTGTGATCTTCTCAAACTGCCTATCTGTCAAGGATTGAGGATCCCTGGTTAGAGTAGATGTTCTGTCAATGTCAGATTCTTCAAAACCTCCAAGACCTATCTTCTTTTTAGCTCTAAGTTGCAGATTTGATTGACTGCACTTCCAGTATGAAGGTTCTTGAGTTTGATCAGAGTCTGACTTCTTTCTTTGCTTATCAGAGTCTGACTTAGACTCTGATTTCCCATGTCTAGTCCCTGACTGATGTGTTGGAGTTCTTACCACTCCAGAATGGTTGAGTGATACATCACCAGGACACCTAGGACCATGAGAACTATCTCCATCATCATCATCTCTCCTCCTTTTAACTCCCCTTTTATCATCTCTGCATGTATCATCCTTATTTCTCCTAGAGGAAGATTCACCTCTCTTCTCCCCCTTTTTGACATCATCAGAACTAGTAACAGCCAACA